>VZZY01011290.1:14366-47075 GCA_013400335.1 Eurystomus gularis | reverse complement strand
CTGAAGGAAGATCATAGAATCATTTAGTTAGGAAAAAATTNCTCTTGTCCTGTCATTGATTACCTGGGAGAAGAGACCAGCACCAGCCTCACTACAACCTCCTTTTAGATAGTTGTAGAGAGCAATGAGATCTTCTCTCAGCCTCCTCTTCTCCAAGCTAAACAATCCCAGTTCCCTCAGGCATTTCTCATAAGACCTGTTTTCCAGACCCCTCACCAGCTTTGTTGCCCTTCTCTGCACCCACTCCAAGATGGTTGTTGTGGTGGCTTTAACCCTGGCCATCAGCTCAGCCCCACACAGCTGCTTGCTCAGAATCAGAAGGATAAAGTGAGAAAACGTATAGCTGAGAGAAACACAGTTTATTAAGTCAAGCAAAAGCTGCGCATGCAAGCAAAACAAAAAAAGAAATTCATTTACTACATCCCATTGGCAGGTAGGTGTTCAGCCTTCCCCAGGAAAGCAAGGATCCATCACGTGTAATGGATACTTGGGAAGATAAATGTTCAATGTCTTCCTGTCTTCCCCCAGCTTTAATTGCTGAGCAAGATGTCACATGGTATGGATGTTGCTGGTGGGGTGTTGTGAGCCTCGACTCTGTAAGCACTGCTCAGTAGTAGCTAAAACATCCCTGTGTTATCAATGCTGTTTTCAGCACAAATCATTTACCCCTACTAGCTACTATGAAGAAAATCAACTCTATCCTGGCCAAAACCAATAAAATAGTAAAAGATAATCATACCTGTCTGTAACTGAGACTTAATCGTTGTGTTTCATGTTTCTTGAAGTTAACACTATAGCACATGATTATAAGTCATGGGTTAAAACTTTTCCTAAGAAGGAAAAAAGATGGTAAAAATCTATGCCTAAATGTAGCAGCTGCAACATTACAGTATAGACTTTATCTCTTTGTTATAGGTGTTTTTAAATGTCTTCTGTGTCAGAGAAGAGCAAATAGTTCATTTCACTCCATAGATATAGATAAGTACTTCCTGCCTAACTTTGCTTTAATTATTTTCCATTATCACATATTTATATGAGGAGAAAAAGATGCAACACTTAGATCATGGCCATGACTGAAGTTATAGCAAAGACAAAAATAAGGAACCCAAGTGGTGCAAATTCAAGGGTGTCTTAGAGTTCAAACAAGAGAAATTGTTTCCCTCCCACTGTTAAATATGATCAGAATGACCTGATCATTAAATACATTTATGTATAAATTGTGAAGAGTGTAGACATCATTATATGTATTTGCAAATGATACTTGAGTTGGAAGAAACAAGGGCTACAATTAAGTCCAAATGTTTCCTACGTGCAATCTGGTAAGGTATAATTCATTATCATTAAACTAGCTCTGCAGCTTCAGAAGTTAGAACTATACTTTAATGTCTTTCAGAAAACCATTACAGAAATTAATAGTAAAAAGGAGTAGGTAAAAATAGGTCAAAAAGTAGTACTTGGCAGATTGAATAACTTCCTTAGAGATACCAAAAAACTAAATCTGTAGTATATAGGGATGTAACTTTATGGGAAAGTGTTATCAAACGACCAACCAAGTAATTGTAAAAATAGAAAGTTACTATATTCCTTTTCTGAATGCTAGCTGCTATTTTCCCATTAAAATGCTTTGAGAAAGACAGTAAAACATGTAATGTGTCATCTTTGCAGTAAGACCACAGTTTGAAGTTGCCACCCGCATTGTACCTGTAGTAGAACAGACTCCATTAGCAATTGAGTCTGTGGGAATCTGTGAACACAAGGGGAGCAGCCAGCACTGTGCTTTTGGGATAAAATTGTTTCTAGCAAGTTATCCTGGGTTATCCACCATGCCAAAATGTTAGTCTGTATGGTCTGTCAGCTACAAGACATTGTAACCCCGCAAAGTGCAACTTGTTCAGGCCTCTCAGCTCCAGGACTGTTGCATTTGGCTTTGTACCCTTTTATAAACACTCACCAACATCTACCACAGTGCGAAGTATATGTTGATGGTTGTGTTACTGCATCCTGGCTACTGCATGTGTACGGTGTGAGCTTTCATCCTAGCAGTGCGCGAGAACAGGTTAATGGGTGGGCTGTAATGCTGGGTGTTGTCAGAGCTGACCTGTGCCATGTGCTGTGTCTCTCTCCTTGGAGTCTCATTACCTTGGGCTGGCAGATCCTGAAGGCTGCATGCCTGCTAGTATTGTCCTTAATGTATGAATTGTCCTTTCTTCCAGAACTGGGCTGGTATGACGAGTTTAGACCCTTGTGAGAGGCAGCACATAGGCTTATAAGATATACTAATAGCTAATAGTCACTTAGGTAGCCAGTAAGTACTTCCCAGCAATGCACCTGCACAAAGCTTAAAAGCCAATTAGTGCTACAACTTCTGTGCTGATCTCAAGCACGCTCCCTCCAGTCAGCACTATTAGCCTTGTAGGTGGGAGAAACCAATATGGACACTGAGCAGGGCCTGATGAAACTAGGATCCTTTTCAAAAGCCTGAGTACTTGGCTTTCAGCTTTCAAAAATCTCTTTAACAGCATATGTTGAGGTCTGTTTTGTGTGTACATTCCCTCTTTTGTAAGAAGTCTGAAGTTGGAATGACATGGAGGAACCTAAGTATGGCCGGTACAGGCTAGAAAACATTGAATCAAAACCCTTCCCCTGAAGTATGTCAAGAATGAATCTTCTGTATTGGATACAGTGACTCCTCAAATATGAAGACCTGACAAACCTGACCAAAAATCCCACATAAATCAAGCTTTTTCATACCATGGCCTAACTTCTAGGATTAGCAGGTGGTACCTGACAAATGTGAACTGAACAGGACTTGCTCCTATCTGAGTCTGAAGGAATTTCCTTTTAGAATGCAGATGAATTCTAAACAAATTGCGACAAATACAGTGGAAATAAGACAAAAAGCCTTCACCTGCAAAATGCCTATTTTGGATATGATAAATGTACTAAAAAGGAGAATTTCTATAGACTGCTTTCTCAGGAGCTCTCTCCAGCTTTCTGCATACAAAAGACAATCTTCAAACTCTCAGGGCCAGAAAACCTCCTAAAGATTTTGCATATTAAAATGTTTCTTAAATTCATTTGAGAAGGAAGCTTCAAGAGTATTTCAAAGTGGACTGTTGGTTATGAGAGCAATTGCTAGCATTTTTGAATTCCATTTTTGTTTGGCAGCCCAGTGAGTGCTACTGTGCCAGGTTTTTCTCTTGGAAAAACATAACCATTGGCTGGAGCCCAAAGATGAACATCAGCTTCCTATAAAGGTTAAGCAGATGGAGTGGTGGACATAGGCACAGCCTGTCAGACTGCAGATGAGAATTTTATGGTCAGCTGCTTTGCCTATACTTTGCTTTGAGGACCTCAAACAACTAATACTTGAGTTCAGATATTATTCACCAAATGGACTTCACAGTTTTCCTATCACTTGGGCTGTAGCAAGTCAGACTGTGCCTTCTTTCAAACATATTTAGGATCAACTCCAAGAAGCAGTTTAAATGGTAATTCTCTCAAACACATCCATCACTCTGTCTTCATAGTAGCTTTTTATGGGCCAAACCAACCCCAGCAAGATTTCTTATTTTCACTACCTTAAAATAGAACCTCCAAAAAGAAAGTCAAGGAGCTAGTCAGAGCCTTGTTTCTTAAATGTTTATTGCTATTAGGCCTATCTTTCTCCCCCAGTATCCCAATAGCTATCTTGGCATAACAAAGATGTGCAAAGTTACTGATGTCATTCTTCAAAACCTAGAAAACCTGAACAATGCTTCCTGCCTGTTTTGCATTTCACTGAGTCATTGATCACACAGTTTGTGCGTGCAGAAGCAGCAGGTAGGTACTGTAGCCTAGTTGATATGTGATTCCTCCCCTTTTCACAGTGGACTTCCTTAGTGCCTCTAGCACTGCTGAAAGAGGTAAATATCTCTGCAAAACTGTGACCCACAAAAATACTCTAGGAAGTAGCAGTTGAGACAAGAGACTGGTGAGGAGCTGCCCAACAAGCAGCTAACTGCTTTCACTGGGAGCTCCCCAAGTGGACTGGAAGGCCACAAAGTAAGGATCTCACCCAAGAGGAAGGGAAAGAATACTTCACCTAGGTGCCCTCTTCTACCACAAACTGGAGCTTCAAGGGCAATTCAGGAAAAGCAATACCGGCTCCTTTCTCTGAAGAGGTTCACAAGAAGGAGAAATGGGACCTCTGTCTGCTACTGCAATGCTACTGGCAAAGACAGCAAAAATATATTATCCACAAACCTTTACTCACAGACTTTGGAGTAAAGGACCTCCCTTGAACAGAGGAGAATGGGGCAGAAAGAAGTGAAGAAGTGGCCCTAAATCCAAAAGTTGGAACATACCTATTGGGAAGTCTTCCAAGAATGAAAGGTGTTTTGTAATGAGGTGTCTGCTGTAATGTTAAGACAATCGCACCAAATCAGCCAGCTGAACAAAGGAGAAGAGTCACCCCATGCACTACAGAAGTGATGACTTGGCTTGCAGCAGAATTAGATGTAGTGTACACACCTAACATTGCTACAACACCATCTCTGAGGCAAATGAGGACCTCTGTCTTTACCAGAGCCGTTGGGTCCCGGACCATGGGAACAAATATCCAGTTTGAGGCAGATGCAGACCTGCCATCGGTGAAGGAAGAGTTAGTGTGTCAACTCCTACAGGAGCTTGATCTGTACAAATCAATGGGCTCGGACACCATTCACTCAAGGATGTTAAGAGAGGTGGCTGATGTCATTGCAAGGCCACTCTCCATAGTCTTTGAGAAGTCACGGAGATCGGGAGATGTGCCTGAAGACTGGAAAAAGGCTAATGTCACTTCCGTCCACAAGAAGGGTCCCAAGGAGGACCTGGGTAACTATAGACTCAGTAGCTTCACGTCAATCCCTGAGAAGATTATGGAGTGGATCCTCCTGGGGACCATCACAAGTAAACTGAAGCACATAATTGGGAAAAGCCAACATGGATTCATCAGGGGCAAATCATGCTTGACAAACCTAATTGCCTTCTATCACAAAATAACCTGCTTGGTTGAGGAAGGGCGAGCAGTGGACATAGTCTATCTGCATTTCTCCAAGGCTTTTGACATGGTGCCCCCCCAGCCTCCTCCTTGAAAAACTGACACATTACAACCTAGACAAATGGTCTGTGCAATGGGTGGGGAACTGGCTGATGGGCTGTACCCAGCAGGTGGTGGTAAATTGTTCATTCTTAAAATGGCAACCTGTCACAAGCGGGGTCCCCCAGGGATCAATATTGAGTCCAATGCTGTTTAATACCTTCATAAGTAGCTTAGATGCTGGAATTAAGAGCACCCTGATGAAATTTGCAGATGACACAAAAATAAGTGGGGTGGTTGGCACTCCAGAGGGGAGAGCCACCCTCCAGGAAGAACTGGACAGGCTGGAGGAGTGGGCTAGCAGAAACCTTATGAAGTTCAGTGGGGATAAGTGTAGGGTCTTGCACCTGGGAACACATAAACTGGGAATGCAGCTTAGACTGGGATCCACCTGGCTGGAGATCAGCCCTGTGGAGAGGGACCTGGGGGTCTTGGTGGACAGCAGGCTCAACATGAGCAATCAGTGCGCTGCAGTGGCAAAGGCGGCTGGCAGGATGCTAAGTTGCATCAACAGGGCATCACCAGCAGAGATAAAGAAGTCATAGTCCCACTTTACTCAGTGCTAGTCAGGCCACACTTCGAGTACTGTGTTCAGTTTTGGTGTCTGCTATACAAAAAGGATGTGGACAGGCTGGAGAGGGTCCAGAGAAGGGCCAGAAGGATGATCAGGGGACTGGAAGACCTGCCGTATGAAGAAAGGCTGAGAAAAATGGGTATGTTCAGCCTTGAGAAGAGAAGGCTTAGGGGAGACATTATTACAATGTACCAGTACTTGAAGGGTGGCTACCAAGAGGTAGGAGACTCCCTTTTTACTAGGAGTCATATGGAAAAAACAAGGGGTAATGGCTGTAAGCTGCTCCTGGGGAAATTCTGATTGGAGTCCAGAAGAAAAATCTTTACGATGAGAACAATTAAACATCTGAAGAGCCTCCCAAGGGAAGTGATGGATTCCCCTACATTGAATGGTTTTAAGACTCATCTTGACAGGGTGCTGGGCCATCTCACTTAAACTGCTTTTTTTCTTTTTACCTTGAGAGGTTGGATTAGATGACCCTTGAGGTCCCTTCCAACCTGGCTTTCTATGATTCTATGATCTATGATGCAATAACAAGTGCTGATAAATTATTTCCATCAAGGTACTATGTAGTTAGACTGGCTGCCAAGCCAAGGACATATCTTATGCTTAAATGTGAGGAGGACCAGCCAACTTCCACTGCCTTCCCTTCACTTAAATACTAGTCCATACACCTGGAGTCAGCCCTGAGATATCTAGGACTACTGGTACTATTTGTAACAACACATAGTCCTTCAGAGAAAAATGTATTCAGAGGGTCTAGACATGAGCAGTTAAGAGGTTGCCAATGTGATAAAAGAGGAAATAAAACAAAAAATGGCCATGATGGTAGTGAAGATGACACAAACAGCATCTTAATATGATTTCTGGTGCTGCTGGTAGAAGGTCCCTCAGGACTTGGCCAACCCAGGACACAGTCTCCTGTCCTTGCCTGAATGTGCAGTGTTAGGCAGTTGCCAAACCAGGGGAGGAAGAAACTGCTGACAACTCATAACCCCTATATAAAGTAACAGTGCTACTGCAGCTGTAAGTGAAAAGTGTGGAGTTTTCAGATTGGTCATATAATTCATTTATCCATGGAACAAACTTAAATTGAAAATACCTAAGTCAGAAGATTCCAGACTGCAGCATGATAGCACCAGAAGTGGCTCACTGATCAATCCTGAGATCCTTCACAGGGAGGGCAATGCAAAGTGAATTAAAACTGATCAAAACATCTCTGTGCACTATGTTAGACTAATGCTGCTGTACATCATCCTGTGCCAATACTATGTGGCAGTGTCACTTCCCAGTGCTACTTTATTAAAGAAATTTTATGAACACAGATCTGTAACAGTCCTTATTTTTGATTAATAAAATACCAGTTTGGACCACAGCAAATGAACTTCCAGGCTTTAACTTATGTTACATTTAGCAGTATTAAAAATCTGATACTGTGCACCAGGAATAAGCCAATCATAGGAGATGAGGTGATGTGAATGCTATAAATCTCCTTGAAATAAAGTATTACCAGTGGTTTTGATCAGTAAAATCCATGACACAGAAAAAGCATGAAGAAGAGTGAATAATATAAATGGTGAACAGGTAAGACTTTGATCTTGTATGTTAAAGTGCATATTGGTCACAACAAATACTGGTCAAGCGAGGTAAACAAATACATCAAGTTTTTTTGGGAATTCAGTTCCCCATAGGCAAGTCACAGTTGTGAGAACATTTGTGGTGAACTGACCCACATACTGAGCTGTATTTAACTCCTTTCCCATGCGTACATACAAAGGCATTACCTGTTTACTGTGTAATTAGGTAGGTTATCTAAGTTGTCTACCCCAATTATTTTTGCTTTTACTTTTGTGCACCACTTTAAATCTCTTTCTCGATTTGTTGTATGAGGTGTGACATAGAATAAATTTGTCATATTTTGCTCCTTCTAGAGGGATGCTTGTGCAGCTTCTGGCTTATGTAGGCAATTGTTTTCTGGTGTGTGAGACCTGAACAAGATGTTGAGCTTTGGTGACAGGTTGCCGCAAAAAGCGTATGACTTGTAGAGTGTCATGGCAGTTTAATTCTCAAAGTTGAGGGGATTTTCTTGTTAGCGCAACCTGCTTTGTTGTCTGACATGTGGCCTCTATGGACTTGCTGCCAAAGACATGCAGTTGTACTCTCAAAAGAGCTTATGCATTACCGGTAGGAATTTTTTCTCCTAATGATTTAAGTGCCTAAATTCCATTTTTTAAGTGACTTGGGCCAGAGTCAGGGAGATATAATTGGAACCCAGAGTTATAAAGTGGCTCAGTAGAGGGATTATCAAAACAGCTCATAAATGTTTCCAAATCTGCACTGTGGGACCATTTTGTAGAAATGCACTTGCCCACACCCTTGAGTTCTCTTTAGTTTTCAAAAATTCAAGAGTTCCTAAGTGAGGAAGGGGTCATTTGAATATAAAGTTAATTTCAAAGCACTGAAAAAACACAAACTTCCTCTAGAAGCAGCAGAATATGGTGGTGATTTCAAAGGGGGAGAGGGAAGGACGTTTGTTTTTTACAAAAAATATGAAAACTTTAACACAAAATATAAATGAATCTCTTTGAAATAGATAATCTAGTCTCTATTCCTCACTCCTATTACCATGGATTCTTGGAGGGGGGGAAATTACAGACAGCACTAGGCAGGGAGTAATTGACCCCGAGGGCTGGGTAGTCAAGGAGGCAGGATGGCCTCCAAAACCAGGCCCTGTGCAGCCATGGCCTGTTATTGCTCAGACTCAAAACAACAACATCCCTGAAGGTTCTTCACCTGTGATACAGCCTGCCTCCCCATGGGAATGCAACAGCGCGGCCAGACCACTGTCTTAGCCTGGGGTTTTGTAGCAGCAGGACCCTCCTGTGCCATTTAATGTTCCCTGCACTGGGTGTTTCACCAGCACCATCACACGCAAACATTTGGGCTTGGCATTTGGACACGACTTCTGTTCTCTGCTTCAGGTTTGTGACACTTGAAAGTCCCAGTCTTCTATGCTAGCAGCAACTCTTTGAATTGCTTGTGCATTTATTAATGGAAATATCTATCAGTTATGACTGGAAGAGGTGCTGTGCTAAGTGGCAGAAGAGCCAGCAAAAAAAGGGCAACATATTTTTAGTCACCCTGGGATTAATTCCCAGGCAGGTCTTTGTTTACAGTGCTATATTTACATGGAGCAGCCATATGCAATAGGGATATTCCTCCTAACAGATGCTCTGCTTTCCTGAAAGCAATGAAGGGAGGGACTGCTTCAAAATAACACCTGCCTCATTTCTATCTCCCTCCAAACACCATCGCAACTGCAAAGAAGACAGCTACCCCAGCACAACCCCTCTGCTTCTCACAGCTTATGGGGGCCAGCTGGGGGCACATGTTGCCATCTCCTGCCAGGAATGCCCCAGGCACAGACCTCAACCGCCACCCCCACGGAAGCACAGTCTAAATCTTGGCCCATCAGTCACCTCTTAGTACCACAAGGCTGACAAACAGTGTAGGAAAAAAAGAGAACAATGGCAAGAAGGATTATAAACACAATCAAGTGACTTGCAGGTGGGGTGTAGAAAAGTGTATGTATCATACTAATTATTTAGTCTTGTGTGCTGGACAAGTAGAACATCTGTGTTTAGATAACATAGGCCCGTGATAGACTTGAAGGCACCCTGTCAAACATGCTTGAGGTTCCTGTTCTGCTGTGGGAAAGATCCAAGTACAGCACTAAGCTATACCTGCATGAATCCCTGAAATACAGGTGAAAACAGCAGATTTGGTGATCCTCTAGCAAGGACTGAGCTCCTCGATGCCTGTGTTCCTGTTTCTGTGCCTCTGCCCAGGTGCTGCTTTGGGGATCCCCTCATTCACGAGGTAAAGAAAATGAACTTACTCTTTGCATTTCTTCTCTGGGTTTGTTGGTTGTTCCTGAGTCCCGCCTCTGTCAGCTCACACAAACAGTGTGTTAACAATGCATGTGTTTGCTCTTCCATTCATCTGAGGGAAGCCACTTGTTTTAGGCGTCTTCCTTGGCCCATCCTCTCCACTACATTCATTTAGCACCTTGTCATTTCCTAGGGCAAGAGAGAAAAATAAATTAAGTCATAACCATGACATCTTTTGAAACTGCTGGTCTGCATCTTACACATCTGAATTTTTAAAAACAGCTGATATTTGCTCCTCCCCCAACCCCAGTTAAGCTGTGATCTCTGACCCTACTTGGTGTGCAGGAAGGGTTTATTTCATTCTTTCTTGACCGCACATATAAGGTCAGAGGCTCTTCTAGCCATCTCATTTCTAAAGCGGTGAAACTACTCAGGGACAGACTTTTGGAAGACCCCCATTGATATTTTAGCCCTATACTGAGGAGTCCAGCTGTTCAAGAGTGTCTGGTGCCTGCAGTTTCTCTTGGTGAAGAAGAACCAACCACCATGCCAGCAACTTTTATAAAACCTTTGCTAAAATATTGTCATTCATACCTGTGCAGTGACTGCCTGGGTGGCTCACCATGGATATCGTGGTAATTGCTGAGCAACAGATGAGCGTTACATGTGCCATGTGGTTATTGAGCTTTCCTCTTGCATTCTGTGCAGGACTGAGCTACTGTTAGTAAGCAAGGGTGAGGGCAGTTGGGCAGCTCCAAATTCTTCTCATTAAATCAGAATGAGAAGCAAAGCCTTGCTCTAACATGTTCCTTTGTCACCATGCCAGGAGAGCAAGCAGGCAGGACCACCTTGTTCCTGAAGAGAAACCCATGAACCAGCACAATGACAGAAGCGCATGCAATTGCCTAAAACACTGCAGACGGTCCAGAAACGTGACTGATTCTTCTGCTGTTGACACCTTGCCTTTACTTCATGCTGGGGATACAATGCAGAGCTGTGTCACTTGCCATCACAGACCATAAAATACATTTTTGAAAAAGCTTTTTCACAAAAGAGTTTTCTCTCTGCTTTGCCAAGATGAGCATTGAAAGCCAAATATTCATTTTCTTTCTAAAAAGCCTGACATCTGACCCTGTTGAAAATGTAACAGATTTTTTTTTCCAAGTTACATTGAACTGCATAATGGAGGGGACGTTGTCAAAAGTTGCCATAGAAATAGGGAAAGAAAGCAAAAATTATTACAAGGAAAGAGGATAGATGCCACCTGGGACATAAGAGGCCATAAAACCCTGTTCCCTATCCTGCTGAGCAGGATGAACGGACCATAGACCTCAGAAGATTCAGGTGACTTATAGAAATGCAGAACAAACATCTGAAAATTCCTGAGAGGCAAGAAGTCAGTTTACCTCTTCAGCAAACAGATCAACATTGCAAATAGTCCCAGGTCCCGCTGCCTCAAGTTAGGCTTCTCAGTTCAGAATGGGGTTCCCTCAAGGGATTTGCCCTGATTTACCTGCCTGAATCACAGCCACTTTCTTTGGTTTAAATGGGCTTCAAAGGTATTTTTCCTGTCCAGATGAGCAAACCAAATTTCTGTGAGCTGGCTACACATGGAGGTTGGAGAGATGTTTTTCTAGTCAGCGAGGCCTAACTTTATGTTGAGCATGAAGTTTCTGAAATGGTTCCTGTCAAAGAATTTGCTACAAGGTAAATATTTAACAAGGAAATGATCCCAGTATCTGAATAAAGATGGGGAGGGACATTTTACAAGGGCTTGCAGTGACAAGACAAGGGGTAATGGTTCAAACTGGAAGAAGGCAGATTTAGATTAGAAATTAGGAAGAGGTTCTTCACTGTAAGGATGGTGAGACACTGGAACAGATTGTCCAAGAAGTTATGGATGCTTCATCACTGGATGTGCTCAAGACCAAGCTGGATAGGCCTTGAGCAACCTGGTCTAGTGGGAGGTGTCCCTGACCACGGCAGGGTGATTGGAACTAGATGATCTTTAAAGTCCCTTCCAACCCAAACCATTCTGTGATTTCTAAGCTATTCTGAAGGTGACTTTGCAGATGATTCAGGTGATTCCAGCATGGATTCACAAAACTCCTTGGCAGTGGGATCCTCATCTTGCTTCAAGTCACCAAATCTGCAGGACAAACTTCTCACTTTCTCTTTTGTGCTGTGCTGGGACTTTTGCAGCCCACCAGTCCGTAGGTGCTTTTCTTTAAACCTCCCAATAATTGTCTTTGTCTCCTAGAGATATGGAAAAGGTGAAAAGGCATTTTCTTAGAGTAAATATGGCCTATAACAGGTCTTTGACCTGTTGGATGATTTAGGTTGTGGAAAAAGGAGTGGGAAAGGCTTATTGCAAAAGGAGAAGCAGTCTGCAGAAGCTCTGAACTTCATTACAGCATTTCCTTGGTATCTGTGGAGGTGACTTAGCATGCCAATGGTACTTCCTATGGTAATGTTTTTAGTACCAGGTTATGAAAGAGAAGCACCCTGTCAAAACAATAGCAACAGACAGTAGAAATGAAGTTGGGAGAAGAGACTAGGTTTGGGTTTTGGGTGCAGAAATGTCTGAGTCTGCACTTAAATGAGCATGGGGGTGAGGTGGAGGAGGACTAACCTGCTGAACCACAGTGGATGCTGTTTGTCCTAAGACTGGGAACAAAAGCAGAAAATGTGGAGCAGTAATGTGATTAGCTAGACTAGCCCATTTGCTACTTCATGGGCAGGCCAGCCAGCTCAAGTTTCAACATAACCATCCAGTACTGCCAAATGATGGATCAAAATAAATATCCCCTCACTTGAGTTTAAAAAAAGAATGGGAGCACACTTAGCACTTTCTACTTCCATTACCATTAAGAGCAAATAAACATGTATCATAGCAGCATTAGGTGCCTGGCTTTCAGGTAAGCCATGGACAGGAGCAGGGTTCAACAGTTATTTGTATATGCTTCTTACCTCCATTTCTAGTTTTCTTGCCCTTCTCCAGCTGTTAGATTCCTAGCACTACCACATTTCAGAAAAAAATTATTAAGCTATTCCAAATCTAACTTGAAAATTAAAGCAAAGTAAAATGATGCTAAGAAACTGTAAGTACCTTTGCTCACAAATGTATTTCTCACAAGCAGATTTTACTGACTTAAGTACTGTATGCATGAATTCCAGCTATGTGATTTAATAAATGCCCCACAGATTGGTTTCAGTTGCTTGTTTTTTCTTAAAGGACTATGCTGCCTCTGCCTTCAGTTAAAGGGGATTTCAGCAAATCCAATGCAGAGCTAACTCTAAAGCTGTTTTTTCCTGATAGCAGAAGATCTGTAGTCCTCCTTGTGCTCACCTGCAACTTCAGATGGACGTCACATGCTCCTAGATAAGCACAAAATAGAGCTCCTTTTTTTTTTTTTTTTCTATCAAAGAATGCTTTTGAAGGGAAAATGGTGATCTGGTAATACTGCAGTATTTTTTGGCAAAAGAATCTTTCCGTTTTCCTCCACAGTTTTTTTCATGCCAGCAAGGGGCTAGGGAGCAAATGAGATACAGGATGGGGATGATCTAGACATCTCAGGTTGGTATGTTGGGGTTGGTTTGGGGTTTTTTTTCTTGGGTTTTTTTTAAACAAGTAAGTCTGTCATTCAATTCTAGAGTGACTGTTCCTTTCCAAAAGTTCCTTTCCATCTTACTTTGAATTGCCTTAAAATGTCAGTCAAAACTGAAACAAATAAAGAAATCAAATAGATAAAGTTTTCTCTAAAATATTTTAGTTGACTAAAACTTTGTATTTTGTGTTTATTTTGCATCAGCCTGTAACAGGGTTTTTCTTACTTCTTAACCCTGAGTAGCATGGAGTGGGTATATAGGTACTGATCATTCAATCTCTCTTCCAATATGAGATTTAGGGAGCACCACATAAAATTAAAAAAAAACAGATTCAAAGAAGCAAACCAAACAAAATGGTTTTGGTTCAGGAAGCCTCCTGGTTTCAGAGGATACAAGTATTTGGGGAAACTATGTTTGTGTTATACTTTTCCCTAAACATTGATCTTGGCTGGTATAAAATGGGGTATACTGGGTGAAGCAGATTACCCAAAAGAGTTATTAATCCAACTCATTATTGTCATTTTTATTCTCTGTTCTTTTTACATTAATAGATACACTTATTGTGTGCACAAGTTTCATGAAATGAAGCCCTCATTTCACTTGGTGCCTCCAGCAAGCTAGATAGAAATGTAATTTTAGTTTAAAATAGCTAGTGGGTAACAGGTCCTTCTTGTTACTCTTCAGCAGCTCTCTCTCTAGTTTCAGTTTCAGCTAATGTGTCTCTACCTTTTTTCCAAGCAGAGATGGTTGAACAGCCCACAGGATCACAACTGAATTAACAGGCTTTGTCAAAGGAGTAGAAGATCCATTACCCCATTAGCAATCAGTTGTGCATTTTTTCGTCTCTCCTGTTTACTATAAGAACAAGACGGGACATACGACACCCATCTAAGCTGGACCCCTCACAATAAATGTCCAAAGCTACATGCAAAAAGAAAGCATAGGAACAAAACATCTTGTTTCAAGTCACTGAGAAATCCTACTAACAGACTGCTATCACGCCAGTTCCCTTAAGCTGAATCTGACCTCTCTCTCCCATAAAAATGACAGATTTTCAGATGCAAAAAATTGATGGGCAATCAAGAATAAAAATACGGGACAACAATGTCCAGTAGTTCTTTCATAATCATGCAGCAAGACTGAGCCTAAAAGGCCAAAACCTGTCAGCTGAGAATAACAAACAATGCTGTCTGAGTTCAGGGGAACCTAATGAGAGTGAGAAAGATCTTGCCCTCAGGAGAGAGAGCACATTGGCGTTCAGCAAGAAGAGGATGAGCCAGTTGCAGTTGAGCAGAAAACATTTCACTGCCTGCATTTGGCACTGGCACTTTGGTAGCATTTGACAGGTCATTTTCACCAGGTTTCCTCAAATCAGTGTCCAACCAGTTTAATTTCTGTTTTGTGAAGACACAATCACAGGTGCCCACAACTGTTTCCATGTGTTGCATTCAAAGGGTTTTGGTGTTTGTTTGGTTTTTTTTTTCTTCACTTACCAAAGGTTTTCAAAAACATCTGTGGAAAACAGCGCTGAAAAGCGAAAATATGTGCTGAAGAAACAAAGCGCTGAGAAATTTCAATCTACAGTGGTGACATCAGTACTAATTTGGGAGAGGCAATAGATTTAATTTTGGAGGGGAAGGGAAAAAAGATGAATATCACCATCACTGTACAAGTGTTCTGCTGTTCAGAGCAGACACATGCCAAGTTCTTTCCTCCCAAAGTTAAAATTCACAAAACCTACATCCCTGACCTTAAACCTCAGATCCAGACAGATCAAAAATACCTAAATCTAGACAGCAATAGTTGCTTATGTGTTATTGATTCCCAGTCCTACATTTGCTTTAAGCACAGATCAGTTTAATCCAGGTGAGCAGAAGGGAATCACAAGGGGGAAAATTCTCAACTTCTTGTTCAGAGAGAGATATTTTCCACCTGTCTTGGGTAGGCAGCTGTCAATTTTCTCCCTCAAGGGACTGAGGGGTGCAGTCCCGCAGCCTTGTGGGGAGCCTTGTACTTTCAAATCCCCTGAGTGCTTCAGCAAAATTGCCTACAGAGACATCAAGCCTGTCCTTCTGAAACTGTTTCTTAAGAGATCTGAATGTTCACTTCCTATTAATTTTCATTTGTTTCAAAGCTCCTGGAAAGCCAGAAAACCTAATTCCCAAGAGATCCTCTAAGTGGGGGACAACTTTGCATGAACAGCTGCCTCTGAAAGAAATTTGTCAGCTGCCAGAGACCTCCAGAAGGTACCGGTGCTGTTGTGACCAGCTTGGTTTTAGAGAGCCCTCAGGTGCTACAGAAACAACAGAAGTTACCTAATATTGAATATTTCAGACTATCTCATCAATTAACTAATGTCTGGTGGGAGATAAGGGAAACCGATGCTTGAATACCTTGGAAATGGTTATCCCCACCACCATGCTGCAGCATCCTCTCAGCTAGATGTACAGCCAGCCTCACCTTCAGGCTGACACAACAGCTATGGGTAGCTATGTCACAGCAGAACCTGATGCAAGCCAAATTGTTGACCCTAACAAGCTGACTCCAGCCCTGGTATCAGTATGGCTGCCCTATTCTGGATTTTGTTCATCCACAGCCCCCAGCATGGGAGCTTATCCCACACTGAGCCCCAAAGCCTTGCTGCAAAGCCATGTAAATGTGCGACCCTGCTCCCATACCCATGTGAGGAGCAGGGATTATTAAGGGGGGCCACAGTCATGCTCTACCAAGAGAAAAAGGCCTGTCCCACTTATCCAAAAAGCAAAGCAAGGCAAGACAGTATTGTTTACGATACCTCCATAATGGGTTTAACACCATTTCCAGGATTACACAGAGGCAGTCTGCATGACACTGAACTATGTGGAGAGAGCAAGCATGCTGCTGGGAGCCTTATAGCAACAGTTACAGAAAATACTGAGCTTAATAAAAACAGGGTCAAAAATTTTTGTAGATTATAGCCTAACAGCAGTCAAATCGAAGAAGTACTTCTTGATTCTCTGTATGTATGAAGAAAATAAACAAATGTTCAGTAATTATAATAGCTAACAAGTGCGGCTCAACCATCTAAACATTTGCCAAACTGTGAAATAAGTTACCCTTTAACCTTTGTCTCTATTTTATATGCTTTATAGCTCTAATTTGTAGCAGAGATACAGTAGATGAAGCTGTACTAGTTGATTCTTGAAACATAGTATTATCCCTAGATAAAATACATTTGACAAGAGTCAATTAAGATTTTCAGAAACCATGCCCCAGAATTAAAGCTATCTAACCATCTTCTGTTGCAGACCCCTCCAATGTGAGGAATTTTGTTGCCTAGGCAACCTGGTCACAGTGTATCTCAGACAGTTCAGACCACGCTTGCTGTTTTAAATAGAAATGCCATCTATTTAATGCACAGCTGATTTTTAGCAAAAAGCTATATGAGTGTAATACATACTGGCAGACCATGTGTTTGTTTTAAGAAGCCAGTATGCTCATATAGTACTTGCAGAGGCTAACATGGAGTGTAAATCTCAGGATGAGGGAACAAAAATGTAATGATGCCAAAACAGCAGTAAAGCCTGATTAGCTGGGTAGGATTGGCAGCTGTATAGAGAGCCACGCATGTATGAAATGGTCCTGCTGATCTTATCACAGACACGCAAGAAATAACCAAGCAGTGGTAGAGGGGGATGCTATTTCACATTGCTTCATTATATCCGATTAGAAACTGACTGAGCAAGTGAATCAAATGACTCCACGTTGCTATTTGAAGAGCTACCAGCTAAAGACAGAAACGTGCAGGTGCATGAAAAGATTTCCCCATAAAAATCACTCCTCCAATTCTGGATCTAATGTTTTCTTCAGGAGTTGGAAGTACTAGCAAATGGTGTGGCGTTACCCATTGTTGGATTGTTTAGCAAAGGCTTTGCTGGAAAACATCCTGGCGGTGGTCAAGCACAAAAAAAACCTAGGAGGTGCTCAGCACACAGCTCAATACCTTCTGTATAGGTAGATATGGGAGGTGATGATTTCTGTGAAGATACTAAAATTTCTCAGGCAAAGCTGCCCAAAAGATGTAGTGCAGCTATACCCTCTCGCCACAGGATTGTGGGGAGTTATACAACATTCAATTCTAGCTAAACATTTCAAATCTTGAAATGAGAGGTACTCCTCCCCGATCCACAGCGACCTTGTCAGAAAGAGGAACAAAGCTCAGCAAAAGATGTACGATACCTTGTACTGCTCAGTCATATGGATGGTATATTCAGTGTTGCATTAGCAGACAAAAAAACCCCACTTACTGCTTGGTTACAGCCTTGTCATTGCTAAATATCAGCAAATTTACCTTCTGAATAAGTTGGAGCAGAGGGACTACAAGACCTCCGAGAAGAGGTTGGGCTATAAGGAACCACAATGACTAGTGGGAATTGTGTTAATGAGCACACCTATGTCGAAACAGTTGAGCTGACAAGGGAGAACTTGTCAGCTTTTGTGTGAGTTTATACTTATCAAAGTAGACACAATGTAGACGCAATTGTATCACTTAGCCAAAGGATGCCAAGCTAAATGCTTCTCAGAAGGCATGTACCTGTTTAGCCCTTTGGACCACTACCAAATCCCATGTACTGCTTTTGCAAGCAGAGGCTTTCCACATAAAGACAGGAAAAAATGGTTAGTATCAAGGCAGGAGAAAATCCTTAACCTAACTCTGCCTGGCATGGTCTTTAAATGGCAAACTCTGCTTTCATACAGCCGAAGTTAGTTGTGGGAAGCCTTGTGTATCTTAAGAGATGTCAAGAGACACGAGGCTGCTGTAGGCAGAATGAGGGAGAAACTTCAAAGATTGTACGTCTGTGTGAGCATCACTTAAATGCAGTGTAAGAAGACCCCGCAAGAGTGGTGACATTCCAGAAATATTTATATTCCAGTTACTTTTATATACTGTTATATATTTTATGCCTGATACTTGGATAATGTACAGTAGTCACACAAGTTTAAGTGGCTGGGCTTAGCTGCAAGCATCATTCCAGCAATTAAGCCATTTCCCCAAATCTATAAATTCTACTTCAGAGTTCTTTGGGTGACAGAGCACCATTGATTCTCTCTTCTACAGAAAGCTTGCAAAGCAAATCAATAGGACTGCACATTTGGAGGTCCCTGGCACACACACACAAAAAGACCCCAAGAAAAAAACCCAAAAAACAAAAAAACCACCTGCCATAAATACTACTGTGTTAAGATAAAAGTTTGCTTTGGAACAAGATTATTCTAAAACATTGAATTAATTTAACTGATTTATTACCACTTGAAAAAGGTAATAAATGATGTTGACCTCAGCTTTTGTGCCCACAAATACCGTTATCTAACCATCTTTATTTTTCTCCTTGTAATTTTTTTTATTTGTTAAAAAGCCTTATTTGCTAATAAAACTCATACATTTGTAATAATTCTCCCCTCCTGCACCACAGGTAAGGAGCACAGACACAAGGAATATTGAGAAATTTAGTAGAAGTAAGTGACTAATTAGATTATGACATACACACTGGTTAAATAATTTATGATCCTCAGA
Source organism: Eurystomus gularis (assembly GCA_013400335.1). Classification (NCBI taxonomy): domain Eukaryota; kingdom Metazoa; phylum Chordata; class Aves; order Coraciiformes; family Coraciidae; genus Eurystomus; species Eurystomus gularis. The sequence goes on along the minus strand of VZZY01011290.1, from coordinate 28,329 downwards.
GTACAGATAAACAAACTGCTCATTTCAAATAAAGAAGATGTAACTTTCATTCCTGCTTTGATCTGAACTGAATCCTTCCACAGATTATTTATCAGTTGATTGAATCTTGTAGGGAGATGAGGGTTCTGCCCTTTGCTTATTTATTTCATTTTGCTATTTAACTTCAGTTTGCTATAAAAAAGACAAGGACAAGGCTGTGACAGTTCACAGAGATGCAATTTGTCTATTGAACTTAGCCTGGCATCTGTTAGACACAAAAAGAAACAAAAGAAACTGCATAAATATTCATCAGTAAAGAAGTCAACCATGATGCTGGATTTGAAGCATTATGTTATTTTTGTAATGATAATAGTGATTCATCAACCCTAATGGTATCTCAGTACATTGCCTGACTGATCTTTTACTCGTGTGAGTATAATTTATTTTTCCATTTTATGTGCTGCCTATCATTTGTTCCCAAAATATGGAAGTAGATTTACATAATCGCATTCTGCTCGGTGGTACTGGACAGGTTGGAGGTTTCTCTTTCAGGTAATGACAGTGGTATTAGCTCATTCTTCCCTTTGCACCTCATTTGAATAAAGGCTATAATGTGACAAGTGGAAGATGGCACTGCCTTACAGCCGGCTAATGAGGGGAGGAATTATGGTGTAGGCATTAGGTAGCATGGACTCAGCTTTGAAACTTATCATCACCTCTTGAGAAAAAATACTTTTTCTGTTTCAAATGCCAGCTTTATTTGTCAACTCTGTTTATCCTTATAAATTAATCTTTTAATGACTTGTTTTTTTCTGGATTGTAAATCTGCCAAAACACAGAGAAAAAATACTCCATTTTACTAAAAGGCACAGTTCAACTTAATGACTTATCACTGTACTTATCCCAGCTGGGATTTTTAACACATTGAAGAAAGTTACATTTTTGAAAGCACAATAGGGTTGTTTGCCCAACTGACTTCCAGTAGGTTCCTAAATCATTCAGGGTCTTTTGCATGTATGCCTGGAACTCCCTGAAAGCTGATGGGGGAAGGATAACTAATTCCTTTAGACACAAGGAAAATTCCAGCTGGGGCTCATACACCTACAAATATTCTACAATGCATAACAAAAAGCCAACAAATCATCTGCATCACATTTAAAATCTGAACTGAGGGCTTACTTGATTTGTTGGAAGAAGGCCAAGGGAGGAACACACAAATGCGTTGTTATAGCTTCCCTCTAGTCAAAGCATTGCAAAAGAGACCAGGACAAATTTTATTCAAATGAAAGATGCCCTTCCCTCTCCTTCCAAAAGGAAGTGGAAATTTTACTTGAAACCACTGAAGAAGAAAACTATGCTAGAAAAGTCTCCTCAAATCAAGCTGCAAGGGTTGAGTGAAGATGACAACTGGAGCATTGAAAGGTCTACAAAGAGCTGAACTACAGCTATAGTCCCATCCTGCCAAGCTCAGCAAACCTCTGGCAACCCCAGTTCTGAGAGCAGATGAAGGATCTACCTGATTCAGGGCTGTTCGTTTATGATTCCCCGGCTTTTAAGATCGAATTACATTCATTGTGAGAACAGCCAAGCACAGGAACAAGGGTTCAGAGGGGCTGTGGGATCTCAGACCTCAGGGCTTTTCAAGTCCCAACTGGACAAAGCACAGAGCAAACCTGCCTGGATTCAGCATGGCCTTGCTTTGAGCTCAACCTCTCTCTCCAGTCTCATGCTTTCTAAAGGATCACAGTGCACAAGCCAGCAACAGAGAAATCCAGTAAGTTTCTGCCACTGTGATTCAAATCCCCAGTATTTACAGTATGGGTTGAGTGATTTTGGTATCACTGTAAAATGCCACTTCTTGCTGAAAAGAAATGAGATTCTGATGAGCCATGTTGACAAGGTCTGTTCATTTTAGTCCCCCGGCTCTCGGGAGATGCTTTCCCTAGCAGTTTGCCCTGCTCCAACTCACTTCCTCAAAACCCATTTTTTACAGTCTCATGGTTTGTTATCAAAGTACATCCAGCAATACTGGGTGTCACAGGGGTCCCTAGCAAACATCATCCTTGTGGCTCCTTTTACCTGCCCTTTGCTGAACTCTGACCAGCACCAACTACACTGCTTTGAACTAGATGGAGCATCTTGCATAATTAATACACATCCCTTCCCCTCTGCTCATTTCAGAGAACATTTTTGTTTATCACTTGCTTGGTTAGGAATGATGAAATCAAGCAAAGTAGGTCTGGAAGGGACCCCATGGGACCATCTCATCCATTACTTCTTCCCTAAGGCCTACAGAGTTAATAACAGAACGACAAGCTTGCAAACTCCAGCTGCCAGGCTTTGAAAGTTTAGCTTTTCCTACAGAAGTATGTTGCTCTTGTCAACATAGGAGAGTCTGCATGTGCTTGCTGATCTGTGCAGAGATTAATTTTAAAGCATACATTGTGCTCAGATGGCCCACTGCTACCATTACATGCATCAGTAAGTTTCATATTATGCAACTACCAGCACTTATGTTCAAAGAAAGCATTTTTACTCATGACAAAAGGTAGTTGCTATGCTCTCATTAAAAGACAAAAGGAACGAAAGATTGGTCCTTGTGCAGCATCATCTTCTTCCTATTCTGTTAAAAAAATATTATATTGAGGAATGCATCATTAATTTTCTGCACCTCTCTCTCATGTAGCACAGCTGATTTCTATCACATTTTCATTGGATTTGACTGCTCAGTGAGTTTTAGCTGTTATCAAATACTTCTTTCACCACACAGTTTCTCTATAGGCCATTCCTCTGAAGACACATCCATACATGAAAAATGCTGTTGTCTGTTCTCTCCTACTTTTCCATTTAGTATTAATTTTGTGGCCATTCCCACTCCCATAAAGTTGAACTTAGAGACATTATGTAATGAGGAGCTCAAATATGTAAGCATGACCAGGATCTCTTCTCTCCCAAGAAGGTTATGTGTATTAAGTCCATTTCCAGGAGAGTCAGAGCAGTCAGAACACTGTTCTAAACTGGAAGAGGGACACCAAAGTCCTACAGAGTATCAGCAGCCAAAGCTACCTGACAGAGATGACAGGCAATCTGTAATACCACAGACACTCTCAGGTAGCTAATTCAGATACACCTACACAGGGTCATGCATCACCTCTGAGACAGATTAGCAATGTAACCTCAGGCTTTAGCCAGTACAGCCTAAAATGGGACTGGAGTAGATTTGAGCTGTGTGGGCCCCAAGGTATGGCTGCCTGTTCCTTGTAGCTCGTTGTGTCCCAAAACCTATAGAAGAAGTACTTGGCACTGAGGTAGTCAAAGGCATAGTCACCATTTCAGCAAACTGGAGAGCCTGTCAGTGGTTGAGGCGGCTTTTGGCACCACAGCATTTCTGTACACACAGTGCCATCTGCCAATGTCCTTTGGGACCTTTCCTGCTGTTATCTTCCTCAAAAATACTAAGATTTCTTACCAGTCGTCCCATCTTTCAGCCGGGATAGAAGTGAGTATTTTTCCCCTTCTTCTTAGTAGCTCACTTCTGATTAACCAGAATAGTGTTGTGTTCTAGGTTCAGGAGGAGATTTGGTATGAGAAAAAATGCTGATAAGATACTGATGTTTTTAGTTGTTGCTACGAAATCAAGGACTTTTCAACTTCCCATGTCTTGCTAGCATCCAAGTGTACCAGAAGCTGGGAGGGGTCATAGCCAGAGCAATGGACCCAAACTGGCCAATCAGATATTCCATATAATACAATATCATGCTCAGTATATAGATGAGGGTGGGCCAGGGACCCTCTCTGTCTTTTGGAATTGTGGTCTCTGGATTTTCATCTCTGAGATGGCTAGCTGGGAATGGACTGCGCCTTGGTCAGCAGGTGGTGATCAACTGTATTGTGCATAAATCATTTGTATTATTATTACTTTTATTATCATTATTATTTCAATTTTATTTCAATTATCATTTTTTAAAATCTCAACCTATGAGTCTCCTTACCTTTACCCTTTCAATTATCTCCCCTGTTCCCTGAGGTGGTGGAAGGTGAAAAAGTGGCTTCATGATGTTTGACTGCTGGCTGAGTTTAAACCACAGCAAGCAAAAGCAAGCATGAATTTTGCATGATTAGGAGTGAATTCTTTGTGAGGGCTCTGCAGTAATGGGAACCTGTGAAATGCCCAGGGGCTTGTGAAATCCTCCAGTTACATTTTCTCCTCTTGTCTATTCAGCTGCAGAAGCAGCAATATATGGCACCAACACATACAGAACAATGTTTGTACACTGGTGTGAATGCACAGACATCCCCTCACTACCTACCTATGCACACAGACTTCAAAGAGACTGCACTAAAAAGCTGGACCACAGACCAAAATGCTTTGACTTCAGCTGCAAACCCCACCAACTTGTAGCTCTCTCAGGAACACCAGCAGATGTCCTACAAATGACCCTCTATGTTGTGAATGTGGTGTGGAAGCAGCTTTCATATTTGGTGCCTCCATTCAGGCAGCAGGGAAAGACACAGGCTGATTGATCCTCTTTCCCTGTCATTTCCAGCACATATCATTGGTTATTTCTTCCATGCTTTTTAAAGCACATAAGTTTCTTGTGTGATCCAACTTACTTGTTTTTAATTCTGGTGAAAACAGTGGGTTTTCTTTTTTGCTTATTACAAATAATGATGTTTTGCTGCCTCATAACATGCTGAAAACTTTTTACTATGGATGAAAATTTGCTTTGAAAGCTTCCATCCAAATACAAATCTCAATGCTTAAAACACACTACACTATTCCACAATTTAAAACTACTAGTCTCAGGCCTCAACCTCTAGAGTAATTAATAATCACTAGAAAAATTCTTCCAGGACTGTTCCACAAAAATAGAGGGGCAGGGGACAGTATGGAGAAGTATGCAGGCTACAAGATGAAAACCACTGATAATATGGTCTATACTGTATATACTTCTATACAGAAAGGCAATGTTAGCTTTCATTGCAGATGAAGGATATTCGTCATTTACTAGTGAATGACAGCCTCCAATATTTTTCTTTTTTTCCCCATCAGATTATAATACAAATTTATCCTTCATGGGTATGTATCCTCAGCACTGGCCTAGTAGATAGGTAGGTTTAGATTACATGTAAGGAAGAAGTTCTTTGCTATGAGAGTGGTGAGATGCTGGAACAGGTTTCCCAGGGAAGTTGTGGATGCTCCATCCCTGGAAGTGTTCAAGGCCAGGCTGGATGGGGCTTTGAGTAGCCTGGTCTAGTGGGAGGTGTCCCTGCCCATGGCACAGGGGTTAGAACTAGATGATCTTTGAGGTCCCTTCCAACTCAAACCATTCTATGATTCTATGTAAGCAAAACTAAGATTTAGATTTAATAACAGAGCTGTACTATGCCAGGATGTGATCAGGATAAGCAGATGCACTCCACAGAAATCTTCCTCAAATAGGAAATCATAATTTCCAGTCAGTAAAATCTTTCATACAAGTACAACTTGAAAAGAAGAGTGTATAGCAGTGACACAAAGGATACACAGAAATAGCCTGAGCAGCAAAATCCTTGTCATTACCATGGAAATGCTGGCAATTGATCAGAAAAATCCTGCATTTTACTGAACCCTATCTGCTCATTTGTATGAGTTTATAAATATGATTTTAGCAGGTTAGTCATTCTGCATGGGAAAGGCTGTTGAGAGCACTTCATTGCCAGAGCTGTCTGCTCCTGTGTCTATGTATGTTTTGAGCCACATGCCTTCTTTCACAGAGGTGGACTTTATGAGTTCAACCATATTTTGCTTTAAATCCTCCTTTAAAAAGTAGTTAAAATTGTAAATTATAAACAAAGAAAAGTTACAGAGAGACCACTGTTATATTTGCAGTAATTTTCTTTCATGAATTTAAAGCCAATAAGCTAGGTTTAGACTTCAGGTCCAAGCACATGATGGAGAACAATTGAGGAAAATCAACTTACCACTATGCTGACACTACCAGCCTTGAAAGCGGTAAGGAAGCAATGGAAAGCCTCCTAGACTACAAAGCAAAGATCAGCATTTTTATGAAACAGTTAATACCCATTCCTTCCACGGATTCCATATATGATGTAGATTGAGAGCTACCCTGTGAATCTGCAAAGAAAACTTATACTGCTCTAGCTGGAAGCAAAGATTTCTTCTGATGACGCTAGTGGAAGTTGCTGTAATTGTTCCTAGCTAACTGCGATGTTAGAAAACTGTTTTTTGGGGGGGCTTTGCTATAGCTGAAGTCACTACTTGTTTGATACACAGACTTAATTTTGCTTTGATGAAGAGAGTGCATACAGCACTGTCTCTCTTCCTTTCTTACCCACTCCCCACATTACACGATGGTGTAAATTCAGTCACACCCTTGATTACAGTGGATGGAATATTGCAAACATGGAGGTGTGAGACAAGATAAAATGAAACTGTGAGTGATACAGTAATAAATGAAAGAGCATTGCAAAGGCACAATTTCTCAGGAAAGAGAATAAAAGAAGGATGCTGCCTTCCCTTGCAGTCTTCCATGGCAAGAAGACTTAAATAGTTGGTTGTGACAGTGTTGTGATTTGGAAGTGCAAGACCTAATAAAAAAGGAGGCTGGACACAAGCCATGTGGATAGTGAAGAAGAATTGAGCAAGTCACTGAGTCCCCCTTGTAATGTGACTGATCATTGAAGTTGTGAACAAGAACCTGCTCAGCCCTGCTGTGAAGTATATTATTTTATTACTCTGTGTTGTTTTAACCTAGGGAAACTTGATGCTGTGTTAGGAACATGCCTTTTAGGACTAGAGCTTTTCTCCACTTAGATCATAAAAGCAAGTTTTTTCAGAATTAGCAAAATCTAATTTCCATCAAAATTCTATAGGAATGTGGATCTAGTTCTTGCAAAGCACCTTGGGAAATTTCCCTTAGTAGAACTGCAATCCAGTCCAATCTCAGCAGAAACAACAAATGCCATGCTCTGCAAGGTTTTTGGTTTCTGGACAGTTTCTAAAGGCCTGAGCTGAAGGACTTATGACAAGAATCTGTCTATTGATTTCACTGGCGTTTTCCTCTGTCCCTGGGATCATCTCCCAGGACCAACTAGAACAAACACAGCATTTGGCTGCTCTATCAAATACAGAAATGTCCAGTTAAATGACAAATTCCATCAGGATCTCATGAAGACCTCTGCAACTTCTGTGCAGTGCTCAGCACTTTAAAAAAAAAAATCTAGACTCTAGTCCCTGTGCAGACAACAAATAAGGATTTACAACCTTTGATTAGAAAGGGGAGTAGGGAATCATCTAGGTACTATGCCAAAATCATCTTCAGGGATGAGATCCTGCCAAATGGTTAAACTATTGTATCTAAGTCACTTACATGGCTCTGAAAAAATTATTACCCATCACTCATAAATAACAAATGGAAGCCCCACAGAGTCAGTGTAAAGAGGTAGCAATAGTATGTTCTTGGACTCACTGCACAGTAATTAACCTAGGAGGTTATCAGCAGTGATTTGTTCTGATACTCTATCATGCACAATTGTACTCTGCTCCACAGAACAGCACCAAAGCATCCGTTATCCACTATCAAATAGGCTTAGCACCGTCCAAAAAAAAAATCCCAAAGTTATTTTCCACAGTAGGGAACAAACTGATTCCATACATTTTATTTTCCTGAGGAATTAGATTTAAAAGAATATTACAAGCACTGGACAAGAAAGCAAACTATCAGGCAGAAAGATAGTTGTAACTATACTAAAATTAATTATTACATGGACTGGAGGACAGAGAACAGGACTTGCCAACTGGAAACAAAGAGAGAACTGTACTTGGATAAATAGCTGAACCTTTCTGTTCAGTCTTCAATACTTATTCTGCATGACCATCTGGAAATTCCTCCGTGGTGATTCTTTTTTAACAGTTCTATAATCACAACTTAATTTGTTGTTTCTTAGAAGGATTAAAAGTAGTTTTGCCTCTTCCAGCCCCATCTGTGCCTGTGCAGATACAGACCAAGGATAGGCAAGGCACGCACAAAGCCTGGGGATGATCACACCAGCATGCCAACAGCAGTACTGTCTAAGGAAACTCTCCTTGAGAGTCTGCTTGCTGCACCTACAATCTCTTACTAGACTGTTTCCATATCAATAGTGCTTTATCTTCAAGAAAACCGCCTTCAACATCAGAGAATCCCAAGACTTGGTGAGACCCCAGAGATCATCCAGCCCTCAGGCAGGACAAGTCCTTTCTGTTACCCTGAGGGTGCTTGTCCTCAAGAACAGGCTAGAGATGTCTTGGTGGAGATCTCCAGTCAGGCAGTCTTCTTCAAGAGTTAGAGCCTTACCAGTAGAAAATTTTCCTAATGCTTAACTTGATTTTATTTTTTTTCTCTGCAATTTGAGTCCCATTACTTTTTCTTGTATCCACCATGAACATGGAGAGCAGATTTATTGCGTTCCTCACTGCAGCAGCCCTTTATTTATTTGGAGAGATGTCCTCCATCATGTTCTCTCCTTTAGACTAAGTAATCCAATTTGTTCTCTTGTCCAAACTAAATAAACTGATTCCTCACTTAAAAAAATACAACAACAAAAAAACCCAAATGTTTTGCTTTTAAGTGTGTCATTTGAATAAAAAATAAAAAATTGCCATGAAGAGCTATTTTAAACTGAAAGTTCAGATGTTTCAGATAACAAAATATTGAAATTCAGTGCCCCAGATAACATTTCAGGTATTTTAATGCATCAAAACAACTAAGAGGATGTGCCTAAAAAACGTTCTGGTACTGACAGAGCTATAGCATTTGTCACAAAGATCTTTGCTAGGAAAGCTTCTCTCAGCTATCACTTGTCACTTTGACCCAAACTGAACAAAGGTCTTAAGAATGTGCTTAACTTCAGAAGTATGAGCAACCCCACCACAAACATAATCCAACTTAGAAAAAAAGTGTTTTCTTAAAATCCTTTCTCTAGGAACCCAATGCTTGCAGTTATAAATAATCCCTACTGTGGAAGCCTCCACATCTTAAAACTAAGTGTGTCCACCATTTGAGGGACTATTTCCTTAAAAATATATATTTAAGCACCCCAAGTCAGCATGCCCCCATGGAGAATCATGGTCCAGCACACCAACAAGAGGGAATGGAAAAGATGTGGCTTACTTTGGGCTTTGTGTGGAGCTGATGTTAATACTAACGCAAGCTGGAAAGGGCACAGGGATGTCTTGCATGACCCCATCCAATGATGAGACCTGTGTTGAAGTACTAAAGATATCCTCAAAACTTGATAGAAATAATGGCCTAGATTCATGGCACTTATTCTGGGAGGGCCTTCATGGTCAATAAGGAGAGACAGGCATCTCCAAAGGGGAATGAATCTGTAGGTGTGCAGCTGGAAGTACCATCTGCTCTCCTGTGCCAACCAAACTTCTAACTCTAGGCATCTGGGAAACAGCAGAATGAATCCAGGAGTGTTTGTGTCTTTTGGGATTTCTTTTTGTCCCAAGCAGTACTCAAAAAAGGACTGCTGCAGTGGATTTCCTTCTAAACTAGAAAGAAACAAAGTGTACATGTAAATTGCAATGACTTGCACACAGGAATGTTAGTATTATACTAAACCTGTACTTTACCCATCGACTTTAGGAGCTAATCAGCAAGAGAACACCAGTATTTCTCAAAGGGGAAGCAAGCTGGTGTGGGTGCTATATCACTCTCCCCTCCAATTACTTATCTTATGTATGCAGTTACAGTATGCGAAATGGATGGATTATAATGGACTTCCTTTCCACTGCTGCAAGGTCTTTATGCACACACTCCTCCACTTCCTAACAACAAGCACTGGCAATTACACGCATCAGATTTCTGTTAAAAATGTCATATATATATCTTCGGTTCCAGTGTTTCCCTAATTTATCTGGAACTACCTTTGCTGCTTTCATAGTTCACTCCTAAACACTGTAATTAAACTTATTGATTGCTCCAGACAAAGGATGTGTAGGGAATGGGAAAGCTTTTTACCTTACTTCTATCTCCTGACTCTGTGAACAGCTGCTCCTAAAAAATGAACTTACCCCTTTAATTACTTGCATAAAATTTAGGTCTGGTATGGCCTAGAGATGTTAGTTAACTGTGCAAGAGCTAATGCTTTGGGAATCTGTGTTCATGGGATCCCACAGTCAAGTAGGACATGCTGGGAGGCTGTATGGAAGGAGCTAGCCTGCACCTCAGCACAGATATTTGGCTACTATAGATTTCTCAGAAGCTGCAGAACCTACCCAGGGATTTGGAAGTTCTCTTGAGGATCAGCTTAGACTGAGCCATACTTTGTCACAGGTAGACAGAGAGGCACAGATGTGTGTACAAAGTATATTTTCTGGTCTATTCTCCCCTTCCTTCTACCTTCTCAGGAAGTTCTGATGAGCAATTTTCCACATGCATCACCATAAGCATTGTTTCCTTGCATCTTCCTCCCAGCCAAAGTCTGATCCCACCTGGGGATACTAGAGCCTCTCTGCCACCTGCATCATGGCTGCATCTCAGCTTTGCTCCCCAATGCAGCTGCCAGAACCCTCCCAAAACATTGGTCAGAGCAGATGGGCCATCATGGCATGGCAGAGCTGAGCCATGGAGTTGAATAGCAGGTGGCCAGCACAGCCCTCTGTCCCTAATTGTACATTACTAAAATATACAGTGACAAGACAAATTAGTACTTTAATAGGGAAATCATTACAAAAGGGGAAAAGAGTAGCCAAAGATGAGAAGTAGGGAGAAGAAAAATCTTTCACTTGGAAATGTAGAGTCCAAAGCTGAAATAAAGTATTTCAATATCTCAGTTTAAAGTCAATGTATCCTTGAAACAGTTGCGGCTTAACGCTGAGCTATATTATTTCATTTCTTTGACATAATAGAATACATATATTTATGTATGGCTGTAAAGCTGTATTATTTTAAAAAGTTATTTCATTGAAGTGGTTGACCTTTTTATGTTTCATGGGCACATTTCTTATACAGTAATAGAAAAACCGACTGTAAAGCATTTTATGTTAACATACCTGCTCATTTTAATATTATAACTTGGATGATTAAATAGAGACCACTGTGTGATATTTGAGGTTGCAGAAATGAAGAACCATTTCATGAAAAAAAAATTAATCTGAACCTGCTACTTAGAATTCCCCTGTTATTTGTTAGCACTTAAATTTGATTTTCTTGTTTTTAATTTTATACTCCTGGGTTTTAAAATGTTCAGCAATTATCTGATTTGTAGCTACAACTGCTGCATGTTTACTTGTGAAATGTCTTTCAAATTAAGATCATTATTTGTCCTCTTAGTTTTTCCCTTAACTTTGCGACTGAACATTTGCAGCTCACCAAGAAGCAGCAGTATTTTTTACATTCCAAATGGCTCTAATGCCAAAGCATTTTGCTGATTTAACAGCTGGTTTTGCAGGATAGAAAAATACTAATAATTCTCAGCAAGCAGAAAATCAACAGCTACCATATCTCAGTTGGGATTTCTGTAGCTCTGTCAAGTGTCCCATATTGTACAAAGCAAAGGCAACTCAATCCAGTGTCTGATTTTGCCTCTAGAGATGAGAGCATGATATACTTTTTTCTGGAACCCAAAATGCCAAATAATGCAGGTTGAGAGCCTGAAACACAAGACTTGTGTCAGGAGTGCCTGAATCACTTGAGCCCAAATATTCAACAACATATTGTACACTCAAGAGCTACTGCCACTTTTAGATGCCTGCCATCACTGTCTCAACTATATCCATGCTCGTATTTCTAGAGCTGAAAAACCACCTCAGGAGCCCTAAGCAGATGTAGCAGCTCACCCACGCTGTAACCCAGCAGATAACTTCACCTCTGGAAACACAAAAGCCTTGCATACAACTGATGCACATCCTGGCAGTCTGGATACTCGCACTCCAGCAGAGCTGGGTGCCTAGGTTCCAGGTTATGCTAGCTTAAGCACAAACTACCTACGTTTACCCCTTTCCATGCATGTGGACTCTGACATCTGGGCTGGCTGTTCCCAGGTCTCTTCTTTCCTTGCCCATAAGCAGAAAAACTGGCTTATGCCCAAAATTTAAGGACAATCAATGCAGTGGAAAATCTCCATGAAATGTGTACCTTTTCTTGGCTTGGCCAGTTGAGTGGGCTCCTGACCTGCATCTTCCCCACTTTATTTCCTCCCTTTAAGGCTTTGGCAGTTGCCTGAACAATCGCTTTGGGAAGAGGATCCCATTTGAAGACTTCCTGATGTCCACCCTGAGACTGGGGTGCTGTGCACACACCTAATGGCACCAGTCATGGCTTGGCTGCTTTGGGTGCAAGAGCAGCATGGCTATCAGATGCATGTGTGCTGGAAGGTGCAAAGTCTTTTTTGCAAGTGTTGCCTTCATTGCTATTTGCACTGTGGCAGCAGGCTGACAGCTACTTGGGTGTACCCACACATGTTGCTGTTGCACTTCTGGATGGCAGTGTACACACCGGTGCAGGAAGAAGGACACAGAATCTGCACTGCACACATCTGAACCACAGCTGTAAGCACAGAATTTCAAGCTCTTGAGTGTAAGCTAGCTGTGAGCACATCTGCATGCACAGAGGACAGTTTGTAATCCACAGTAAAAAGCAACGATTAGGTAAAGTAGTTTAAACACAAATTCCCAGAATCTTAATTTTTCGCTCAAGCTTGCTTCCAGGTGCTTGGAGTATGATTGACATTCACCGCAGACAGCAGCTGCTGTGGGTACTCAGAAAGCAGCGTGGGGCAAGGGATGTGGCCGTGCATATTACCAGAGTTTCAATGTGATTGGAGCCCTCACTCCAGAGCCAAAAGGGATCACACCGGCAGTTTTCAATAGCTGAATAACTACTCCATTGAATGCCTCCAGTGACTGGTTAATTCCCAGAGGAAGCTGCAATGTTTCAGTGAGCTCAATATCATCATAGTTCTGGTTTAGAGAAAGATAATTGGGAATCCTCCCTGCCTTTTTCTGAAGCAAAACTGATTTGGAAAGGCTACTGGAGACCAGCACGAGTGCTCAGCCAAACCTCAGCCCATGGCTGCATACCCTGGTGACCTGCACTGCTGTGATGTCAACACAGACCTTCAAGTTCAGCTTACCTGACCAAGTAAAATGAGGGATGGGCTGCTCTACATTCTGTTTGTGTCGCACCTGTCCCGGCAATCTGGAAAGCCACCAGGACTGATGAAAGTGACTCCCACTCCTTTCTCAGTTCCCTTGGCTGGCTGGGGAGCATTGTTCTTTATTTTTCTGACATGATTATCAGGTATTCTGTAGCCCTGTCATTTTTTTTCTAAACCAACTGCATCTACAACTCTTGGAAGTTTTTAAAAGGTCAAAGACAAGGCAGTGAATTCCTTGGAGTCTGATAGCAGGGTCCTCACACAACATTTAGATGCAATAACTCTTCAGAGGGAAGAAGAGTGATGGTATGAAGAACATACAGGAGACAACACTGTATGTTGCACTTTCTGTGCTTCACAGGACAGCTGGAGAGGTCAGGAAAGCTAACATACACCAAAGGGAGATGTGGTGGAGAGGAATGAGAAGGAACAGGAAAAAGCAAGATGGTACCAAGCACTGCATTTGAGGGCAAGAAACCTGAGGTGTTGGAAGGATTCCTTTGGTTTAGCACCTTGGGAAATACAAGCTGTTGTCAGTTTAGGCACAAAAGGAAGAAGAAAGCTTATTTGGGGAAAACGCTGTACATTTATTCACACCCACAGAGAATCTATGAGCAGACTCTACACTAACTAGCCCAGAAGGTCTCCTGCAACCATGGTACTCCTCACCAGCCAGTTGCCTTCAGCCTGGCTCCCACATATCTGTGTTGCCTATTCTAGAAACAAAATCAGCAAGGTGCTCAGTGCAATAAGACACACTGAAAAAAAACCCCTCTGCTTTTAAATAGTATTGCTACTGTAGATTGATGAAATGGTATGCACTCCAACCCCCCCC
>VZZY01011290.1:1102-14355 GCA_013400335.1 Eurystomus gularis | reverse complement strand
CTTCCGACATCCATCCATTGGCTTGACAAAGCAGGTAGTCACACACACTCCACATGAATGCACCCGTGGCCAGGTTGCCTTGGAAACCCTCACTGCTACCTAATATTGTTATAATTGTCAAGAAAATATAGGTTTTCTCCAATGATTCACAGCATGCCTCCATTTTACATAAATGCAAGCTATCCATCTGCAGTTTTCGGAATGTTTGCTTTGATTTCTCCCCAGAAATTTTAGAGGTATTTTATCCCCAGAAAAATTAAACTGTTGTTTAAATATTAGAAATGCTGTTGTATCAGTACAGGGGGCTGTACAGCAATTTCAGCTTCCCTAGGTCTGTCGAGAGGGATTTCTAACATTCAGAAAAAAGGAGCCCTGCAGTCCTCTCAACCGCATTTTATTCCATGCAATGCTCTGAGGCTATAATTCAACTCCAACAGAACAGGTCAGCCCAAGTGCCCCCACACAACTTTGCTCAGGCTGCACACTCTGCACACCATCTACCTCTCAGTGATGTGTTCAGTACAATTAGTAAAAACCCTGAGCAGCTTTTACTATATGAAGATTTCCAGCATGTACTGTTATGGGATGTGCTCACCTGACATATAGTCTCAAGGGAGCATCTGGAGAAGACCCTTAGATGCTCTTCTAAAGGAGGTCTATGTAAAAGCTACAGGTGCATCCACATTACATGTACTTACCAGAAAGAGGTAAATGAATTCTTGGTACTGTGGTGCAGATAGATCCTAAATCCTGTGCTCCTTCAGAGAGCAGTAGCCTGCAGTTACTTCTCCAGCCCAAGGTCCAGGCTTTGGTGGATGGAAACTGCAAATTCTTGTTGTCTGATGAGCAATTTTGCCTAGAAAAGAGGCAGGCAAAAATCAGACACACTGGAGCACTGCATGCCAATGGGTTCCAAATTAAATGTTTGGAGGTGGCACTTGAAAAGGGCACAAACTGAAGCAGAACGCCCAAAATGAGCAAACTGAAACACTTGGTGGTGATTGAAGAGAATGCCTTAAGTCAAGCTGAAATGAAATGTTGCTTGGGAAAGAAAAAGGTGAACCATTTCCAGTTAGCCCAGACTAAATGCTGTGTCTGTCCTCAATAACTGCAATACCTGACTTCACCATGATGTAATCCTGCAAGTTGGAAGCCTTGCAGCCCCTTATAAAGCTCCTCCAAAGGCAGGGTGACCATGCCCAAGCAATTCCTCGGTTTGTTCTAGGCCATTCTTGCAACTGCAGCTAGGCTGGCTGACAAGGAGCCCTGAGCACCCTTTCCTGGGTCTGCTGCCTCAGTTGGACATCAAGCCCAAGCACGGGCTGCCAGCACAGAGCAAGCAGAGCTGGGAGGCTCCTCACTCTGTTGCCCTGCTTTTGAAAAAATAGTGAACCCAACTTTAGCTGATGCCAAGCTGTATAAGAGACAGAGTTTTAGTAAAACCAAAGCAATGTAAGCCTCTGACATATGACTTTAGGTTGCCAAGTTAAAACTACAGTAAATCGACTGCAGCAAGACCAGAAACTATGACTTCTCAGTGCATTTTTGAGGAAAATATGCACAGTTTCTTTCCTGTGCCTGTGTAATACAGCAGTTCTGTGGTTTTGTTTACAACCTCAAACAAACGTCTTGAAACTGAGATGATGTGTTTTAAACATAAAAGCATTGTCTTCTATTTTAGCACAAGAATAAAGTTCAAAACAATTCATTTTAACATTTTCAAAATTACATCTGGGTGGGTTTTTTGGAGGATATGCTTTTATCAAATGTGTACTTTAGTCAAATGCAATTAAGTGTCTCAATGCAAGGCTACCTGGCATTTTTCCCATCTCTCTGCACCAAGTCAGTGGAGTATAAGAGATGCGGTGGTTACCTTAACTTTATCCAAATGAGCTGCAGACCTGTGTTTTCAAAAAGAACCCAAAGCCTGAGTTTTAAATGTGCAGCATGCATGCTTAGAATTGTATTTAGCAAATACAGGGCTTTTGAGCAGAGGTGGCAATATAGATGCTCGGTTTTGAAAAAAGCCAACAGCTTTGAGTGAGATACTCAGGTTCCAGAATTTCCACTCTTCAAAATGTGGGTATTTGACTTCCAGATCAATGTTGACCAATTTGGCAAGTCTGCCTTGAAAATCTTGTTTTTTCTTCTGCGGCAGCTCTGCTTGATCAAATCAGCTAAACTAGTGAATCTGTGTTTGAAATCACAAGAAATCTAGCAAAAAAAAAAAAAAGATAAAATGACCAAAATAAAGGTTAATAACTCACTAGGAGCCACTCAGAACTCATCCTCTCTGAATACCACACTATTTATTAAGGTGTCTAACTAACACTTTGCCTCAACATCAAATATCAATGTATGTGCTATTCTTGCAAATGCAACTGCTCTCAAGTACAGTGAGCCCATTCATGAAAAAATAAAAGCAGTCTAAATATACCAACATGTTAAATGTGTACAATTTGTGGAAAAACACCTCTTTGATTCACCCTGCTTTTAATTTTGGTATCTCCAAGGCTCCCAGCTTTGCAAGCAGAGAAAACCAAAAAAGCAAATTGCCAGGGAGAAGAGCTCTCAGGCTTATGAGACTGAAAATTAAACTCTTCTGTGAGAAACAGGGCACTGCCCCAAATGTTTTAGTAGTTTTTTTAAGAAGAAGGGCTCCTAGATTGGGCTGTTTTCTAACAGACCAGCAGAAGTTGAACTAAAACCTAATGCTCCAAGCCTAAACAGGCTTTTCCTAAAAGCATCAGATCCAAGGGAAGAGTCACATTGCAATTCGAAGTTGTTTTGTACAGATCTTGTATTTGCAGTATTTAAGACTAGAGCAATACGATTCTGTTCACACAGAAGGGTTCTAGATCTGCTATTTATGAATTTTACAAAATTTCTTGGAAATCTTTTGTACTACAGAAAATCAGACGGTTTTACAGTAATCTCAGACACTATTCTTACATTCCTATTAATTTAAAGTACTGATGATCTGGCCTTATGAAACCTGAAAGAAATTATGACAGTTGGGACATATTTTCTCCTGCTGAAGATGTCAATGCTTAATTTATCAGTTAATTTGTCTTATACTGCTATGACTTTGCTTCTTGTTTAGGGGCGCAGAAATTTTTTTTCTTTAACCCTTGCTCTGTGCTCATGATCTTTACCTTTCTGATCAGAGCAAAATGCTGAGCAGATGATACACAGCAGAGGGAAAACATTCTTATGGACCAGCTGTTTCCTTAAACGATATTGTTTAAGGAAATATGCCAGTTTAGATAGAAGAGAAACCATCTGACATGGAATAAAATACTGAGCATTTTATTGCTGCCTTTTTTTTGGTCTCAATTTCCTATTTCATTCCACTTTTATATGACAGCCCATCATTTTGAGTCCTGCATCTCATAATATACACAGCACATCTCTATTTATTGTTCTCCTTCAACCCACTAATCACATAAATTATTCCAATGTGGCTGTTTCACTAGCCTCCATCTAAAGTGGCATTCAGCAAACAAAAATAGCCAAACACCCACATTTCCAGTGAGATGGCATATGGGAAGAAGAGCTCTTGCCCTGATCTGTTGTAAATAGCCGGAGAAATGTCCTATTACACTCACAAATACCAAAACAGAGATTATAACTGCAAAAATATGAAGATGTAATGCACCCTTCTTTCCTCTTTTTTGTAGTAAATGCTATCAAACTGCTAACCTGGCCTGGCTGTGTGCTGCAGTGATTTCAGCAGAAAAGCAGCACCTGGCTGCAGGAGGTTCTGAAGGATAGGAAGCAGAAGAAGGCTTGAAACTTAGCAGATGGCACAGACGAGCACTGTGCCAGCCCAGGGACATTACCTAGTGTGCTTATGGGATCACTTGCTGCATTTGTTATCGAGCTGGGAACGAGAGACATCTTTCTTTTATTATCCTTTCTCTTCCCCTTTTATGTGATTTTTCTTTCAGCCACCAGAAAACAGCAGTGCACTTCTCCAGAGTGTGAAAGATTCAGGAATAAAAGGAGTGCAGGGGAAATGTAAAAAAAAGGAGGAATCTGTTGTTTTTCTATAACTACTGGTCAGCTCAAACCTGCAAACTGTCAGCCTCCTGTGATTGCTAATAACTCTGTTTACTTGGAGCCAGACCACAGTGATGCTCTTGGACCACAAACTGGGCTGGCATTGTGTAATCATGTAAAGAAGCAGTATTTATCGTTGTCATGATTTTTGTTGTTTTCTCCGACACTTGTAAGTGTTGATAACAAGCAACTCAGAGACAGCACAGCTGGCCTGTGAGATGTCTCTGCATGAGCAAAGGAATGGCTCCGTTCAGAGGGCAGGCACAAGTTATTCCTCCCAATCTATAAATAAGTGCTGTGGTAATGGAAGAATAACACTTGTCCTTGCACTTCCTCCCTTTCTTTCAGCCCGAGCTTTGCCTTCCCATATGCTCCATGGGGCAGATCTGGAGTAAGTGCTCAGGACAGTATGGTTTGCATGGCAGAGAAAATAGGAGGACTTTTTTTCCATCTATACATTTGGGCCTTCTCAAGCTAGGGCTGAGCAGAGGGCTGGGCATTTATTCTACTGATGTGTCAGCCAACATCTAAGGCTCTATTATTTGCAATCAAGTGGCCACAGAAAAATCTTCAGTACACTTTAAAAATGAGGAATTCTTGGAATATCAGCAATAAAGGGACCTGGAATAAAAATTCATAGAATCATTTAGGTTGGAAAAGACCTTTAAGATCATCCAGTCCAACCATAACCCTACTCTACCAAGTCTGCTGCTAAACCATGTCCCTAAGCATCACATCTATACAGCTTTTAAACAAATTCAGGAATGGTGATTCAACCACTTCCCTAGGCAGCCTGTTCCAGTGCTTGGCAACTTGGTGTTGTCTGCAGACTTACTCTATCTCCTCATCAAGATTGCCGATAAAGACATTAAACAGAAGTCGCCCCAGTACTCAACCCTGGAGAATGTCTTTTGTGACCAGCTGCCAACTGGATTTAACTCCATTCACCACCACTCTCTGGGCCCGGCCATCCAGCCAGTGTTTTACTCAGCTGAACATGTACCCATCCAGGCCATGAGCAGCCAGTTTTTTCATGAGAATGCTGCAGGAAACGGTGTCAAAAGCTTTACCGAAGTCTAGGTAGACAACTTCCACAGCCCTTCCCTGACCCACTAGGTGGGTCATCTTGTCATAGAAGGAGATCAGGTTTGTCAGCAGGGGTTCATGAACCCATACTGACTGGGCCTGATCCCCTGGTTGTTCTCTGTGTGCTGCATGATGACACTCAAGATGGTCTGCTCCACAATGTTCCCTGGCACTGAGGTCAGACTGACAGGCCTGTAGTTCCCTGGATCCTCCTTTCATCCCTTCTTGTATGTGGACATCACATTTGCTAATCTCCAGTCCATTGGGACCTCCCTGGTTAGACAGGACTGCTGATAGATGATGAAAAGTGGCTTGGTGACCACATCTGCCAACTCCTTCAGTACTCTTGGGTGTAACCCATCTGGCCTCATGGACTTCTGTATGTCTAAGTGATGTAGCAGCTCACTGACCATTTCCTCTTTGATTATGAAGGTCTCATTCTGCTCCCCATTCCTGTCTTCCAGCTCAGTGGTCTGGGTACCCAGGGACATCCTTACAGATGTCTTGATTGAGTCTGGTGAGAATTTTACAGATGACACAGCTGACATCCATCATCCCTAGGGCTGAATATATGGACAAAAAAAATTAAATCTTTTCTCCTACCCATTGATGTGGTCCCTCAGTGTAGCATTTTCCTCTCCTCTTTACTTCAGCCATAAGGTAGCACACCAGCAAAGTCACCCTCAACTCTGATACAGCTCAGCAAGAGTAAATCTTTTCTCTTGGGACAGTCTTCAGCAAAGCAATAGAAAATTTCAGGGCAAGTTTAAGGCAAATTGACTCAAGCCACCTCAGAGACACTTACCTAAATCACCTTTCTTGTAGTGCAGGCACAACTATCCTTCATTTTCACAAGCACTAAAAAGAAAACAGAAACATCAAATTCATTTCTGCCCAAATAAAGGGATGTTGGAAAGCAAACTCAAGTGAACCACTTGAAAAATACTTTCCTAGTGCTGTAATTCAAAATAATAAGGAAGGAAAGGAAAAGAAAGATTTTATATTAAATTGCACTAGCCAATAATCTAATAATCAGTTGATTTAATTTCTTTGTGAATAATCCCTGCTATATAATGGCAGGCCACATACAGTACCTTGATGCTTTGTAGTAACTGGGTCTTTGCCCTCTTACTGTGAAATAAAACATATGGTATTTTAATGCAAAGGATAATGTCAGGTTTGATAACATGAGGCAGTTAGTAGCTATGTTTTAATACTGTGAAGCATCATTCAGGTTTCTTCTTCTTCACGTCAAGTAAATTCTTGTCACATAAGGAAATATTCATTGTTTCATGACTTTAGTGGGAAAAAAGGTACAGATATTAAGTCAGAGGCATGAAAGATTATTCATGTTCAACTTTACAATCAGGCATATTCAAAATATTCTCTTTCAATTTGCATTTCTTTTGATCCACTAGACTTCAGCTGAGCCAAGAGAGGAAATTAAGTCAAAGAAACATTCCCTTCCAATTAAAATCTAGTAGAGACAGGAGGATTAATCCTTTCCCCTGCTCTGCCCATGCCGCGTGCCCTGCGGCTCCTGGGGGAAATGTTGTGGGGTGGTGAATTGTACCTTGTAGGCTTACGGGGAGAGGGTCTCCCCCATGATGGTGGCTCCAATCGTCCCTGCTAGATGCAGGTCACCAGTGATGAAATCCTCCTCAGCAGCAAGGGGTGGTCCTTGCTCTTGCATACCACACACTCTTGCCCAAAATGCCCCCTATACACAGCAGTGGGGGATGGAAAAGTTAAGCTAGAGTGCAGATATCGTGGACTTCACCCTAAGCTTTGCTGAAGGGGAATCAGGGAATCATGTAACCATGTCCCTTTGGGTGGGAGCTTTTGGTGTGTCTGCCAGTGCCAACAGAGTGTGGGATAAGGAGCTCTGAGCCTTCCCTTCATCTGCCCCCCAGCAAACAGGCTTGGTTCATCATTTATTATCTGACTTAACTGATTTTGGAGGGCAGGACTTGAAGAAAGGGACAGTTTTTTGGCAGAGACTTCGTGCAGTGTGTGACAAAGTGTATGCCATGGTCTTCTTTTGCAAAAAACCTTCTGCTAAAGCAAGAAGGGGTTAAGGTGTCTGTGCAGCTGATACACTACTGTGTAAAACTGTCAGCAGTAAACCCCACATCATTCATATGTGTATGTGCATTAGGATTCAAATATGGATGCCAAAAATAAAAATGAAGCTTATTGAAGAGAGGCAGAACACATTTTCTAATATAGATAAATTTTCCTTTTTTTTTGGAAGAAATCAGAAGAATTAGTAGCACCTGCAAAAGCAGAAAACAGGAAAAGTAAAAGAATCATGGATAATTAATACTCTGAGGGCAAAGACATCTTTCATGCAAAAACATAATGGAGCAGAAATTCAGCTGCTGTACATTAGCTGATTTACATCAGCTGAGGAATATTTCAGTATGATTTAACATTTTTCTTATGTTACATGGGAGAGAAACGATTCAAAATATAGAGAACTTAACATGCATTATCTGTCATCTTTTGTTGATTAATAATTTCAGATGTTGTTACTATTATTTAATACAGTCATTACACAGTAAATTAAAATACTACAAAAAAATTAAATGCAGCAAAGCATTACTTAAGCATAATCTCTTAAAACACAAGCAAATGAAGCAAATCAATTTTAAAGGTTGTTAAGGGGAGCTGAAGTCATAAGAATGAAATTACCAAATTATCTCAGGTTCCAGACTCCTCCTAGGACAGCTACTGGACAAGGCAGTGACAGAGGCAGCATTTCCAATTTTGCTCTCACAGATCACCCTGAAATACTCCCCCCCGGGGTGAGAACATCCTATTATGTTCTTACTCTTTAGCTGGAACAGGATGTTTCTAGCCCTGGTTTTCTAAGGGTGTGTATTTGCATGGTTGCACTGTGGCTGTCTGAAAGGTCTCTCCTAACAGCATTTGAGCTGCTCACCCAGTTTCAACTGAATTGGAAGGGAGTGTAGAAATCTCAAAGATTAATTGCAGCAAACTGTGAAATCTGGGCTAAGTAGAAGGGATCAGCCATCCCCCATGCCACATATCCTACCATGCAGCTAAGCAGCCACTGGGCAGCTCAGCGCAAACTTCAAAATGTGCTGGTTCCTGCCTGGACAGCCATTAGCAGGGACATGCAATCAGGGACAGGGAGCTGAGGACATGGGAAAAAGGAGGTAAGGGAGACGAGGAACAACTGAAGGAATTGAGTGGAGGAGAATGAGAAGTAATGGGGAGCACTGACAAGCATTAACAGACTATTGCAACACCTAAGGAAAACGCTCAGCATTATGGAATGTAAAGAGCATCCTAGATAAATCTTACCAATAAGGGTGATATAATCCCTCCATAAGGGAATTTTCCTGATACGAGATATATAGCAGCCAAAAGGATTCATCTCGCTAAAAGGACTGTCTTTTTTTATTGACTAAATGGCTAAAATAAAGGATAGGCATGCTCTCTCGTGAAGCACAGCTGCAGAGGATCACGGGCTATTGAACGAGAACCATGTTCTGCCCTGTAATGTGGAAGTTTGTTGGAGCTTCTTCAAGGAGAGATTGCTGCAGATTTAAAAGGGCCATCACTTGCCAATTTGTTTTGCAAGCAAACTTTGCCCTACTAATTGCTGCATTTACCACTGCTCCTACAAGAAACCAGCAAGGACTGTTTAGCCATTCTTTAGAAATCCATGCCTTATAGCAACATCATTAAGAGAATGCATAACATGAGATTTTCCCATCATGCTCACGACCAAGTCCTTTTCTCTAGCTCCCTTTCATGTAAGAGCCTCCTTCAAAAGAAAAGGAGTAAAGACACCCGAGGTGTGTAGCCCAAGCTACACTGCCAAACACAATTCCATCAAATGCCAGATGAATAGGAGCCATTTGGATGAGCTTTCAAAATAAATCCCTTTTATTTCTTATGTTGGTTTGGTGGCTGGGAGAGAGCTATGATAAATAAAAAGATCTGCTTTAGTTCAGTAAAACCAATGACTAAAATCCTAATTTTACTGTTAGGACTGCAAACCATATGTGTGGCTAGTACCTGCTGGCTTCTGTCTGTGCATGCAGTTGGCAGCTGGCAGTCATTCACCAGGCTGTTCCAGCATATTTAGGTCACTGGTAAGTGTGATGCCCCCATACATGTACTTCTCTCCTTGGTGAAGGGGCCTTGGACTAAGGCACAGTCTTTGTGAACACTGGTGATGAGCTAAAAAAAAATGTCATGTGTACTTTGTTGAGGTGAGAATCAATATGACCAAAAAGGGCTGGTGATGAAAATGCACAGGAGAAAACAGGATTGTGTCTTCACTTGTAACAGGCTGTAGAAGTCCAGCTTTCCAAGTAGCAGTTTTCATGTCCTTCAGATCCCTTTGTGTTGTGGTAGAAATGGATCATTTTCTTTGATTTAAAGCTAAGATTAAGCCCCGGGCCATTAGTGGACAGAAATGATATCTGGATCGCATATGAAATTGCACACTGGCACTTTCTCCTGGTACAGTAAGATCAGGATACACTTTTTGTTTCTGGGATAATACAGACACTTCCCAGTGTAGATCAGAGTGGGTTACCTCTTCCTGCTGGGACCTAAGAGCCAGCATCTTTGACAGCTGAAAATTTCTTCAGAGGGAGGAGAGAAGAACCTTTGAGTGCACCCAGAAAAGGAAACCACCTACAGGTGCTAAGCCCATTGCCCACGTGAGGCTCGTGTATACAACAGACTGCAATACACACACAATACACCTGCATATACTAAAATGTATAAAAAGAATTTACTAAAATCAATGTAACCAAATGATCACATTTTCTTTATGAGATAAACTGTAACCTTCCAGCTGAATGTAGGAAAGCGAGATGGAGATCTTGCCATAGGAAGCAGTGGACTTCTACTTACTCTAAAGAGTAGTCAAAGGTTTAGAGGAGGCTAAACAGTTGCCACCCTCTTTCTTTCCCTATTAAGTGTGCTAGACAGCGATACAAATAGTGTCTGATACCAGTGCAGATATTGAGTGTGGATTGCAGCAGATTTGAAAAGCCCAGGAGCTACCTGGGATCTAATTCCTCCACAAAAAGCAATGCTTGCCTTAGCCAGCAAGAAAAGCTGAATGCAAAAATAATTAGAGATAACATAAAATGGCTTCTCCCTGTGAACAGCAGGAAAACGTGCACTGCAAGTAGAGCTGCGTGACTAATTGATTTGAGGGTTTTGTTGGCAGTCTGAAAACCAAACACACTCAACAGGTAGGTTTTTGATTTCAACAGAGCTAATGTATCCTATTTCTCAACAGGCTCTACTGTGTGGCTTCCTCCAAGTCTAATAAAGCAAAAAATTTGGAAGTCCTTCCCTCAGCAGGGCATTACTTTTCCATCTGGATACCTATTTTCACAAAATTCACAGGACAACCCATGAGACTTTTGGGTTGCATCA
The DNA here is from genome assembly GCA_013400335.1 of Eurystomus gularis. Classification (NCBI taxonomy): domain Eukaryota; kingdom Metazoa; phylum Chordata; class Aves; order Coraciiformes; family Coraciidae; genus Eurystomus; species Eurystomus gularis. Next base: position 3,774 of record VZZY01011290.1, on the reverse strand, counting down.
AGATAGTGGGTATAATCATAATTAAGGGGGGACAGACATAGGCACACATGCACACAAATATGTGACAAGATGGGATGCCACTTCATCTCTGGATTCAGACTGTGTTTTTTATAGTCTTCACTAGCATGAGTAGACAAAACTGAACCACCATGTTGCCAGGCAGTCTCAGATTTTAAACTGGCATGCCTTACACTGCTGACAAGCATCTGGGCAAGAAAACTCTTCCCTTCCACCTATATGAAGATGTATCTCTTGCAGTGAGGGCTGAATTAGCTTGAGAAAATAATTACACAGCTCTACCCAATTGCATCCCCTTCATATCTCCCAAACAAGATTGCTTTGTCCTCAGAGGAATAAATGAAAGAGTTATGTGAAGGTAAAAAACAGGGTTTTTTGCCTCTAAGCTTGCAAAACACCACCACTGATTGACACCAGGTCCATTTCATTCTCCAGCACAGCAGTTGTGGACACTGGCAGACAACAGCTGATTGTGTCAACACATTATGAGAAAATCTCCTAAATATTCTGCTGTTCTGGTGGTCAAAGAAAAAGAATTTTAAAAAATAACCTTTTCCATAGAGACAATGAGAGGAAACAGGACTTATTTTCCCCTTGAAAGCACTATGAAACAGCCCTTTTGTTTATTTATCAGGGTACAAGCAGAGCTCCTTCCTAAAACAGCTGAGCTCTGTGGTTATTGCAGCATTTGTCATAACAGCAAGTTTTCATGGTGAGACAATGTTACAAGAGCTGTTGAGACAGAGGGAGGTATATAAACACAAAAATAGGAAACATCTTGACTTGCTCATTACAGAAGAAAGCTGTTGCACAGGCAGCTGTCAGACAGTGACCAGTGTTCAGCTGCCCTCTTCCAAGATGCAAGCTTGCAAGAAAAAGCACAGAAGAGCCTCCCTTTTGGGGCAATGTCTGCTCAGAGCTGATGAGAATTCTGTAGCTACAACAGGGATTTTTATGGAGAGGATGCAGATTTATATGAAGTTTTAGGGCAGCCATTCTTTTTTGCCTTGCTATACAAATTTCCATAGTCTAATGCAGCCATGGTTTAATGTAAGGATGATTTACCTTCTCCCTTTGAACAAAAGAACTTGGGTCAAAAACTGGTAGCCCGGATTGCTCTCGGCACCTCTACTTTTAAGAACATTGTTACTGATATCTCACTAAGTATGCAAGACACAGGCAAGTATCTGCTGCCTTTTTTTCTTAAACAAAATTGCAGAGAGACAAAGAGGTGTGCTTCATTTCTTAGAGACAGATGACATATTTATTCCTCATTTCCAGGCCTGAGGAAGAATTTGAGCAGCTGATTCACAGAACTGAACCATTGCAGCTCTGACAACTCAGTCCAAGACCATGGAAGAGCACAGTATCTAACCATGCACAGCATAAAGGCAAATCTAAGAGGCAGGGTTTTAACAAGAGTAGTGTAAGATTAACAGTTAGCTATTAGACTTTATGTATGCAGAGTGTTTATTTTCCAAGTAGGTTCAAGCCCATGAAAAAAACCAAAGATGTCTTTGTCCACAGGAAGGCTGAAAAGAAAGGCTGAACAGTGGAGGAAAAAAGGCTGGTGACAAGGGATTTTTGGATGCTGCACAGCTGCTGCAACTTCCTTCTTTTCCAGTGTAAAATGTCATGACACAAGTGGAAGCCACATTCAGATATCAATATTTATAAATCCCAGAAACAACCAACTTGCTTTTGAGAGCAGATTTTCATATACAGTGCAACTCCAGCAGACTAAAAGGCAAGCTCAATACCAGACTAATGAGAAATGAGATGAAGTTAATACACTGTAAGCCTTGGCTAAATCTGTTTGTCCTATTCATTGCTTTGTTGATCTGGAACTTTTAAATAAGAATCTGGCCTGTTCACAATTATTGCTTAATTAATCCTCTAAAAGTTTATGAATAATGAGATAAAAATAACAGCACCCACTGTAGAAAGAAGGAATATAAATAGAGATTAAATATTTTGTCTGGAGCAGGCACTTGTGGAACAAATATCCCCACTTATGCTCCTTTAGCAAATGTAAAAAAGACTCTTTCTTAAAAAAATGGAAAGGCTACAAGTATAAATGTTAGCCAGCACCAAACTGATGATCACCGAAATATTATAGTTTATGTAGGAATACTTTTAGCTGATAGATGCTGCTTGGCATCTCCCATGGCCTGGCCACAGCTTGGGCAGTGAGTGAGATTCTAAGCTGAAGCTCAGTGTTTCCTTATTCAGTATCTGCCTTCTTCATGTGCATAACTGAATTAACCCTTCCTACGCATTTGTCTGGTGAGGCAACACTTTAATGCCTGTTTCAAAAGGGGGGAACATAAACAAAGAGTGATTGTCTTGCTGGTATTGCAGGAAAAAAACTGTCACATGGGGAAGATGTTGAGGAAACTGCTCTTGTTTCACTAGCCTACTGGGCGGGAAAAAAAAAATAATTATAGAATCATAGAATGGTTTGGGTTGGAAAGGACATTAAAGATCATCTAGTTCCAACACCCCTGTCATGGGCAGGGACACCTCCCACTAGACCAGGTTGCTCAAAGCCTCATTCAACCTGGTCTTAAACACACCCAGTGATGAAGAATCCACAGCCTCCCTGGGCAGCCTGTTCCAGTGACTCATCACCCTCATAATGAAGAACTTCTTGT
>VZZY01011287.1:84037-95928 GCA_013400335.1 Eurystomus gularis | reverse complement strand
CCAACCTTAATGATTTTATGAAACTGCATTAGTAATGGAAAATGCAAAAAATAAAATAATCCCTTTTCCAGGTTTTGTTGGTTCTATCAGTTTTGTTCTGCACTTCTCTACACAAGGATATTACCAGGTAATCTTTTGGATTTCGGAGGTTGATTGTCCACTTGGCTGTTGTGGGCTGCAGGCTCTTTCATTTGGCTTGCTGCAGAAGCTCGGTGAAGCCATGTTCTCTGTCACAGGGCAGGGCTCCGAGTCAGTGCCCGTTTGCTGCACCTGTTCCAGGCTTTCAGGAATTCTTGTTGTTCTAAATTCTGTGTGCTTGTGTTTTCCTCTCTTAAATACTGATTTAACAGCCTCTCTGATATCCCTGCCTCAGGCTGGCTTTTGGGTGAACAACAAATTGTGAGATGTGTCGTTACTCTCTGCTGGCTTGTAGCGTGACAGCGTCAATGGTGGGATGGACCAGATAACTTGGTTCTAGCAGGCTGTTTGGTAGATTGTGTCTTCCCTGGGAAATTCGTAGATGATCTTTCGTATCTCTCCCAGACTTGCTGCTCCCTTTCTCTAGAAAAGTACCCCCGACCAGCATTTGTTGTGGAGTTCTTGGAAGGACAGTTGTGGTCCCTTTGAAGTTTTTCTTCTGATTTGTATCAAGGGCATCTTCATCCTCATCACCCATCTTCTGTCTAACATTCATGAGAAGCCAGGTCTTCTTGTGCTGGAAGAAGCACTCTCATGGCTGTCTTTTGGAGAAAACCTCACAGTGAGCAGGACTGGAGTGGTCATTTCCAAGGCTTCCACATGTACAAGGAGAAGCTGGTGTCATTTTTTTTCCCAGCTGGATGCAACTGAGTCCTGGGTGTTCTGTAGGGGTAAAGCTGCAGGCCTGTAAAGGGGTATATATGCAATAAAATTGTTATTTATTTGGGGTTTTTTTTTTCACATAACAGTAAGAAACTCTTTGTCTTAAAAACATGGATTTGATTCCATATGCAGAAAACATTCCTGTAGGCAGATGTAATTAATAAGAAATTCAGATGAAGTATGCTGTCAGTAGGCAGGGAAAACAGAGGCATTAGTTAAAGTATAGGGAAATCAGCGTTGGTAGTTTAACTCATCTAAACTGTCCTCACTGGCTGCGTCAGGGCTTTGGTACTGTTATTTGTAGTTGACTCTTGTTTATGAAAGGAAGGCTCCGCAGAGTGGACAAAGGACGGAGCACTGGCCCAGCGGCATTCTCTCTGCCCGAGGCTGCGTAGCTAAACCTGCCTGCGATCAGGAGATTAGCCGTCCACCAGCAGTGAAAGTGCCTGCATTCCAAGAAATTAAGGAAAAAACGCTATCCCTTTGAAGAAAGTTCTCGAGCTTCTTCACTCTTGAGTGTGGTGGGGTCCTGGCTGTGGAGGCTCCATCCCTGGAGGTGTTCAGGGCCAGGTTGGACAGGGCTTGGAGGAACCTGGTCTAGTGGGAGGTGTCCCTGCCGTGGCAGAAGGGTTGGAACTGGATGATCCCTTCCAACCCAAACCAGTCTGTGATTCTATGAAATGCGGTACTTGTTGGTTTGATACTGAATGCAGCCTGCTCGTATCCCTCCAGTCAGACTTTGCTCCAGCGTTACAAGTCCTGACTTCCCATGAGCTGAAAATTATTTTCCCCTTACTGTGCCCGTACTAACGAGAGCGATCTCATTAATTCTGTATTAATTTAGAACGCTAAATCGGGAAGTAGCGTTACACAACTCTTGTAGGTAGGTATTTTCCTTATGAACAGTGCAGCAAACTCTGGGAAGCTGGGTGCTGCTCATGGAGCTGTGAAGTTTTCTGAAGAAAAATAACACCACTGTTGTCTCTGTGGAACAGCTGAAATAAGTTGTTCCACTCTCTCAGGTCAATTTTCAACGCGCTACTCAAATGACCAGGTTAGGTGTAGTTCATCATAGAATCATAGAATGTGAGGGGTTGGAAGGGACCTCTGGAGATCATTGAGTCCAACCCCCCTGCCAAGCAGGACCAGAGAATCTAGGGCAGGTCACACAGGAACGCATCCAGACGAGTCTTGAAAGTCTCTCACAGTTTATTATTTCTTAATATGAGTAAAGAACCTGTTCAGGTGATGGTTTCAAAAGCTAAGTCGTCTAACTGAAATGTGCACGTGGATTCTGTAGAAGGTGCTTTTGCTATGTGTGTTTATTGGCTTCATCAGAAGATGCACATTTTAGACACGCTTTACTCAGTGTCGCAGGTCGTTATCGGCTGTTTAATTTCTCATAGCAGAGAGCTACAAGACCTGTCTTCCCTTCCAAATTACTGATTTCTCATCCGTTGTCATAGGGTTTCAAAAATAAAAAGTTGCCAAACGTTCAATTGCCAATACATCATCACGTGCCTTTGGAAACTGAGGGGAGAGGCACATTCTGAAAATGCAAAAAACCAGAGAGCAAACCCAGACTTTCTCCCGCAGTCGTGGGAGATGCGCGCTGTTGGGCATATGCTGCAGTGTGGGGTGCTCAGTTCACACCTTCTCATCCAGGCTTCTGTTCGAGCACTCTGGGCGGCGTTTCTCAGTCCGTGCTCCTTTCCTTTGCCCCTTTGCTGATGTGGAAGAGAAGTCATCAATGGCTTTGGGGGAAAAGCCCTCAGGGTGAGGAACCGGGAGAGTGGCTATTGGGACTGGCTGGATGATGGGGAGTTCAGGAGGCATCTGTTGAGAAGGGGACACCTTCCCAAGAGTGCCCCTGATGGGAGATGGAGTTATCATGTTTTATCCACGAGTCTGAGGGGCTCGTGGGGATGGGTCCCCGTCAGCAGCATCCCTGTTTCCACACGTCGTTGTGGTCTCACATAGCAAAGTGCATTCTTTTATCATCATGAAAAGTGGTGGCTGTTTAACCACCTTTCAAGCCACTTCTGCAAAGAGCTCCTCTCCCCAGATGGATTTCAACCTGTCTTTTAGTATTTATTAGTGTGGAGCAGATGGGGTTTACTGCTCTGAAGGCAGGCAGCAGTGACAGATGACATTGCTTTTACAAACAGACACCTTAACAATTCCTTTTTCCTGTGAGTTTTGCCCTCCGCCGCTCGCTTTTCCTCTGTGGGAAAGATGTGAGAGTCTTTGGAAATCGCCGTTAAACGGGAACAGCAACATTTGTGCTATTTAAAAATGAGTTCATTGTTCTCTGGAGCTGCAGCCAGGGAGATAACAAATGTTAGTGCTGTTCCTGTCGCGGACCCTCTCACAGCGACGTCTGAGTGCTCTGCTCTTCCTCTGCAAAGTGAGGGAGAATTATTACACTGCTCCCAGCGGTCAGAAACGAGGCACAGATGGAGGAGATGATTTGGGCAAGGGCAGGTGCAGGGCTCTGAAGCCACGAAAGCCACACAGATTCTTATCTTAGTGGCAAAACCATCACTCCCCAGCGTTTTTTAAAAGAAAACTTTGCTGGCTTAGGGAAAATATATCTTGTAGTAGAGAAAGGAGATATTCTACCCTTTATTAATCTGTCCTTCTGGGTGGTGATGGTGAGAAGTCTGCCAAAATGTACGTAGTGTCATATTTGTGGTCAGATGTGTGAACTTTCTTCATGCTGTGGGTGTGGTGACTTCTTGAGGTTTCTTCTGCACCCGTTTACCTATGATTTCTATGATTTCAGTGTATTGCATCTCATCCAGGTCCATCAGAACCTGGAGTCACGTTCTCCTTGCTTAGGCAAGCGATTCTGATATGTGCTCCTTTGTCTCCAGGAGAGATTTTCTTTTTTTTTTTTGTTTTTGTTCTGAAGTAAATTCCAAAACCGTATTTAACTCCACCGTTTTGCAGTGACAAACTAAGCTAAAATTAAAGGTAGAACATTATGACCAAGTTGACTGCTCTGTGATATCTAATTGTCACATCTAATTGGAATTACCGCCAAACTCTTCTGCTTTGTAGCGAGGTGCTGTTGTGAGGAGAATCTGGAATTCTTGACGGTGTTTCATGACAGCCATTAAAGATATTAATATTAAATCAGTTACTTCAGTGTTTACAATATGACTTCCTGAGAAATGCGGTTTGCCCACTTGGCTGCCTTCTGCCCTGTGCTGATTAACGGTAAAATTTAAAACTAGTATTTCAGAACCACACCACGGAATTTCGGTCTGGACCTGTGCATCCCTGGGTGAACTGCACCGCTCTGAGAGGGGGTCCCGAGCATCCGGGGGTGTCCCCGTGGAGTGGAGAGGTCTAGGAAGAGAGACCCTGCGTTTCCAAATGCTGCCCGATTCCCATCGTCTGTGGAATGTGATGTTCACAGCAGGAAACCAAACTCCAGAGAACAGAACCCTCGGGTCAGAAGCGGTCTGATACGGGGGGATGTCACAGCAACAGAAATGACTACTAAAGCTACAATACAGGGGTTTTAAGGAGAGCTGTTTTTCTCTCCGTATTCAAGACTCGGGCTAGATTAAAGCAAGATTTTCTTCCGTGGGTAGAGATTAAAGAAATAAATTGTCATACTAAAGGTGTGTAAAACTGGGCAGGCTCTAATGACAAACAAATACAGTGTGTATCCTGTAGTGGAATACTTATTCAACTACAACAATGCATATTGATTGAAATTCAGATGGGTAAAGTCTGCATCTTCATCGCTTCCTTCTTGTCTCAACTCTGTCCTTTTCAGCTCCTGATATTTCTATAATGGCCAAGAAGGAATTTTTCTGAAATTCTATGAGACGAGCATGAGGTGGTATCTGAATACTGCTTTTAAATCTCAGCATATCTTCAGAATTAATAGACTAGGATGGAAAGTTTGGGTTCCCTTTTATTTTTAATAGAAAACATCTGTGCATTTATAAATAAACATTTAAGTTCTCTGGTCCTGCTTGGCAGGGGGGTTGGACTCGATGATCTCCAGAGGTCCCTTCCAACCCCTCACATTCTATGATTCTATGAAGTTTAGCATTTCTCTGACTGAGGTGTTATTTGAAAAAAGGTCAGTGTAGGGGTGATCTGTACTTCAGTGTTCACCAGCAGAGCTTTGATGCTCGTGTCATCCCAATATTTGATAAGTAAAACGGCAGAACCCTTCGGTTCACACCATCATCTGCAGTGGAGGAGGGGGAGGAAGCAGCTTTCAGTGTTTAAAGATGTGAAGATAGTTGAGTCATTTCCTTTGAATGTGTGTTGAAACATACGTATCGGGACTTATCTTACTTTCGTTCTGAGTAGCTGCAGTTCACAGCAGCCGTCAAGTGCTCTTCGCGCAGAGCTGTTGCTACCAGCCGGAGGTGAGCGGTGCTCCCGAGCAGTTCTCGGCTCGAAAGGCTAATTCAGATTTGCAGGTGTCTGTGGAGCAAAAGATGTTTCTGTAACTCACTCCTGTAGTGCTGCTTTAGATGGGTGAAAGCTGGAGGAATGTCTCAATTTGGACCTGGTAAGGTAGGAATTTAGTGCTTTTTTTATAAGGCGTAACCTGCTCTGACGTAGTGTTATATGCACCCTGCTTTAAAATGTAGGTGATTTAACACTCTGTCCTGAAAATGATTCCGTGTTGGGGTTTTGATGGGAACTGCGTGCTCTCAGTGGGCAACGAGGAGCGAGGAAAACTGTTCCTTCAGTTCAGAGTGTGCAAAAGCACACGGGGAGAAGCATCCCTCGCTCACAGGTAGGCTGGTGTCTGCGGTACGTTGGAGGACAGCAGGTTTTCTGAAACCTCACCATTGTCATTCTTTTGCTGAGTTCTCCGTGTTAACAGAAGAATCTGTTTATTTGATGACTTACAGCTTGAGTCGTTTGAAGACCGTCATCCTTCCCTTTAGATTGCTCTCGGGTACCTGTCTTCTGATCAGTAGTTTGTGGATTTTTATGATTTATTTGGCTGTAACACACTTATGGGAGAGTGAACATAGATAAGTATCTAGGCAGCACATGGCCGAGTAACTCTAGCTGTGACTGTAAGATTGGAATCTTATTTTTAAAATGTTTTTGCCATTTGTGCTTAACAGACCAGTGTTGTCCTCGTAACATTAGTCCTTTGAACTATGAGTACAACCAGCAGCGAGGAAGCCATTTAGTGGTGTTTTACTGGTAGCGACACTGTCGCTGTGTTTGTTTTAAAATCAGCTCAAAAGAATTCAAATGCCACGTTCTGATCGTTATATATCCCAAAATTTAAAATGTGACTTTGCCATAGAATTTAAATGTAAAACTAAAACATAAATATAAACTAAAATATAAAAATAAATATAAAACCTAGGTTTCTTAAAGTGTGCGTATATTCATATGTATAATTGATGATGATTAGTAATACAGGAAATTAAGTTAGGAGTATTTTAATATGGTTTTTGTGGACAGTGTGTTTTTAAATACCAGTGAGGGAAGAAGATTTTCTTAGAGGGAATGATGCATATGGCATGTACGTTGGCTTCAGGTATTTATCTCACTTTGAAATGGAGACAGCTGATTGTTCGTGGATCATCTCTGACATGGATGTGACACCTGTCTCGAGTTCCCAGTGGAGTTATCCTTCATGTGCCATGTTTGACATGGCTTGCGGTGTAATTCTGCACTCTTCAGGCAAGTGAGAGGATTTCTGTGCGTGATACTGCAGTTTTCTCTAGAGATGACGGGAACGCTAGCTGTCAGAAATCAGGATGGTGCCGCATCTGCCTGAGACTCAGTGTTTGGGAAAGATGGGGGAAATGCAGGTGTGATTTTACTGCTTCAGTTTGATAGTTTTAAGAATTTTAGGTTTACTCTGGGCAGAGGAAAGTACATTATCTTTGTATTTTCAGTCTGTTTTCATCCCCGTACAGACTGCTTTTGTTTCCCCATGTATTTTGCGTGCTTTGCATGTGCATGACTGCGGGTGCCTGTGTACTTGCAAAAATCAGACAGCCCGTGTAACTTCCAGTAATCTTCTTAAAGCCAAAATGCACAGCAGCGCTCATTCTTTTTGCTTGTCCTGGGAACTGAATAATCCCACACAGACGAAAGTCAGATCTAATTTGCTTTGCGATGATTTTCATTTTTTTTTCTGCTTAAAGAAGCAGACTTTTTGTTTGTTTGTTTGTTTTGAAAAAGGTCATACTGTTGGTATTTTTGGGAGCGCAAGTAAATTCGCTCTCCAGTGCACGCAGGAAGACACTTTGTGTTTCTATAGTCATACACAACAGGTCTTGCTTCACCTTTGGAAAGAATGGATTTCTTTACAGAAAAAGACTAGGATGTTCAGGGAAAAGGTTTCAGTTGCACTGTATGTGAGCACTGCAGGATAAATGCAAGGCATATATATATATTTACCTTGTTATGAAGTGTTCGGGGTTTCTGCGTATCTTGATATCTTGGCCAAACTCTGCTCTTAAGAGGTGGAAAGGATGGTGTTACTCCTGTGGGATAAGGTCGCCTGTCGGTGACTTCTTTCACAAGTGAAATGAGTAATCCGAGAATAAATATTTTACACACTGTTTGTTATTTAGTAGTTAATTAATTCGTTATTTGTTATTTATTAATTATCCTCCTTTCTAGTATTTCCAGAACTAAGAGTAGACGTTTCTCCTCCCAGGTGATTCCTGGTTTTCCTTATAAGCAATTTTTGCTCAGTTTCCCTCTAAAATAAAAGTGGATGAAGGGGGCAGGGTAGGGAATGAGATTAGGGAGAAGGGTGCTGCAACAAATTTCAGCAGATTGGACCAAATTGCCTTGAGTTTCAAAGTAATTCCGATTTTGTTTAACAATTCTCTGTGAAGGAGTTAGCCCGGGCAGAGGAACCACTGAGATCCACGTAGAGCTAGGGAGAATGAAGATTCTCAGTAGCGGTGCAAAGAGAGTAGCTCCTCTGGGAGCCCGCTTGCGTTCCAGACAGCTCTCATTAGATAGGAGTATCCATGGAATTTCCAGCAAGCTGTCTGCTTCTGGAAGAAAATCAATTCTTCTCCTTACTCTGCTGTGTTTGGACAAGTGCCAGTCCACTTGGATTGAGGAGCGTCCTAGTCAGCGGCGATGAATGAGGCAGATGTGGAGCTACCACATCCAACGTTGATGCTTTAGGAGAAGGAGTGGCCGCCGCAGTAAGCCAGTTCCTTCTCGAGCCGCAGCCTAGCCAGAGCACTGCATTTCTCCAGGTCTCTGACCTCACTTGTCCTTAACAATCAGAGGTTAATAGTCAGTTGATTGGCTTATTTCTTTATTTCCTAGTTTTCTCTTTTTAGTTTGGATGTGGTGAACAATTTCTTCCCCAGAAGGGCTGTGAAGGGCTGTGTCGGGCTGCCCAGGGCAGTGGTGGAGTCCCCATCCCTGGAGGGGTTTCCAGGCCATGGAGATGTGGTGCTGAGGGACATGGTTTAGAGGTGACCTGGCAGTGTTGGACTCGGTGATCTTGAAGGTCTCTTCCAACTAAAACAATTCTGTGAATTTATGATCTTACCTTGTGGAATTGGTGTTATGTCTCCTATCATGGGATACACTGAGAAAACAGTGAGCAGAAACAGGTGACAGAAACACCAGGTCCCGATTTCCTCTCTATCTGGTGGGACATCAGTGTGCCTGCGGTGGGACAGCAGGTCCTCTGGCTGCACCTCAGGCCTGGGATGAAAGTTTTCACCAGAGGCTACTGCTCAACAGTCTGACTGAACTCATGGCAGGTGTTTGGGCTGCCATTTCAGTTTCTCCTGTGTCCTTCACCAGGCATTGTCCTGTGCTCCCCTGGTGCCAGTGGTGGCTGGGCAGGGACTGTGCTTGTGCAGGTGTAAGATGGAGCCCTGTACTGTTCGGATGTTCTTCCAGGGAGGATGAATGATCTCACAGTATTTACGGGCTTCACAAAGATGGGGAAAGTGTAGCTGATGTGAACAACAGACACTGAAAGGAAGGACATGTCCACATGTCACCAGTGCTGATACTGGTTCTCCTGAGCTGAGTGGTGAGGAAGCCTTGTGAGGTCTTGTCACTCGTTTTAATTCGCTTTGGCAGAACTGGCCAGTTGGTGCTAGGTCACAAGACTTCAGTGGATGGGAATGTTTATTCCAAAGGTCCTGACTGCACATGAATTTTCAGCTTAGTTTCCTGGTGTCGTCCATCCACATTTCCTCCCCAGTTGTACTGATGCTTTGTTGGGTGCTCACAGATTATTTTGTTTCAGGAAAATTCTCAATTACTGTGTTGATACTCTTATTTTACTCAAAGACGCTAAAACAAATGAATTTTTACAGAGTTATGCGTGACGATTTTTCTGATAGTTGCCACTCTTTGCATTAAGGAAGGGACCAAAGATTTGTTCATAATAAAAATTCATGAGAGAAGGTGAGCACTTGCATCCTAAAAGATGATCATAGAATCATAGAATGTATTGGGTTGGAAGGGACCTCTAAAGGCCATCTAGTCCAACCCCCCTTTAATAAGTAGGGACACCTACCTAGGTTCGGTTGCTCAGACCTCCATCAAGCCTGACCTTGAATGACTCCAAGGATGGGGCCTCCACCACCTCCCTGGGCAACTTCTTCCAATGATCAACTACCCTTATATTAAAGAACTTTTTCCTCGTGTCCTAAATCTACCCTTTTCTAGCTTAAAATCATTACCCCTCATCCTATCACTACAAACCCTTGATGATAATCAGCTACTTTTGTTATCCCCGTTCTAGGAAGAGTTTCTTAAACAGAGAGTTGATCAATATGATAACGGTTCATATATGCTTCATCATTATTGCTGTCATGTAGGAATAGTTTCCAGCACTTGCAAAAATCTCGGATCTCCTTGGGCATCATCGTAAGAATAGCCTATATTTTCAAATCATTAATGAATCAGAGCTTATATCTTTATGAGTTGGGAATGGAAACATCTCTCTAAAGAGCCAATTGTTGAACTGTGAGCTGCCCCCATAAAAAACGCAAGGGCTAAATCAGCTCATAACTCAGTTTTCCTCATCTTTATCTGGATGACAAAGCTGTGGTAATGGACCATGCTGTCTAATCGGACAATATGGTAAGATCCTCGTTAACTGATAGAGGAGAAGAGTGATACTGCCTCATACACCCACTAAGAAACTCTGATCTAAGACTGTGGGCTGTCCACACTTTTCAGTAGTTGAGGTTCTATTAGATTGTGTTTTACTGAAAAGCTGTTGGAGGTCTGGAAGAGAACTTAGAATCATAGAATCACAAAATCATTCTGGTTGGAAGAGACCTTTAAGGTCGTGGAGTCCGACCATTCCCCCAGCACTGCCAGGGCACCACTAACCCCTGGCCCTCAGCACCACATCTCCAAGGCTTGGAAACCCCTCCAGGGATGGGGACTCCACCACTGCCCTGCCCAGCCTGTTGAAGATTTGCATCAAGCTGAAAGCAGCCTGAGAGGGAGCAGTTACTGGTGGTGTTACTAGACTCCAGAACAGCAGCAGCCTCAGGTTGATACAACTCCAAGAACTACTAGAAGTTAGGCATTGGTTCCCTGCCAGAAACTCAGGCATTTTAATATACACCTCAATAAACATTTTAGATCTTTTCTAGAAGAAGAACCCATCACTGGAAATTACCAGAAGAAAAGAAGTAGTAAAACTTGTGAGGGAAAATGCTCTACGTTTGCTACTGTCTCACCTGAGCAGCTTGATCATTGCTTCATCAGTCGCAGACAGGCATTCTGTTGGAAAGGTGTCTGCGTTTGGTTTCACTTTCTCTGGCCCTTGATTAGTTATTTGTGGCAGCAGGGGTTTATTCTGGAGCTAGGCCTCCTCCTGCTCTCCAGCCTAAAAGTATCACAGAACTTTCTAAAGAGTCAGATAATCATTTTGGTTGGAAGAGACCTTCAAAATCATTAAGTCCAACCATTAACCCAGCCCTGCCAGGTCACCACTAAACCGTGTCACTCAGCACCACATCTCCCCAGCTTTCCTTGCAATCTATATCCTACCTCACAGCTGATTTCTCTTCTGGGAGTTGTGTGTATCTATCAGGATTGAGTTAAGGAACTGTAAAAACTACAGTAGTACTTCTGAGCTGGTTACAGCTGCTGCTTCTTTCACCACCTTTGTATCCACCCTGGAACTTACTATTTCTGCTATCCCAAACTACTTCTTAGGGTCACAGAATGACAATAATGACTGGCTGCCATCACTGGGGCCTCCATCAAGTTCTTGAAAGGCAGTAAATCCATATCTGCAATGTCCACCTTAGTGAGGAGCTGCGATCTTCTGTCATGGGAACTTAATCTCACAGTGGTTGTCTCACATTAGCGTGGAGTTCTACGTTGGTGGTCAACAAAAATTAGCTGTGAGATGCTTGGCCATTGCAGTGTCCATCTCTGGAAAGCATCTAGTCGTTTTCTGTACTTAAACATAGTTTGCATCAGTCAAGACAAGTGTAGAGTATCTAAAAGTATCATGCAACAGTTCTAGGCCTCTGCATAGACATGGAGAAAACCAGTGACTTCAGTAACACCTTCTTTCAGACTGTTAAGCCTAATAGTATTACACATCTTTCCAATATGAAAGACCTACTTCTTGTCATGTTCAAAATTGGAAACCTTCAACTACTCCTTAACTGGCATCTTGCAGGGCGGGCTGAGGTTCTCGTCCTCCAGGATACTCAGATATAGACATTTGGGTATCTGTTGAATACATGACTGTAGAAAACATGTGTGGTCATTACTAGTGTCTCATTCTTGTCTCAGAGATGATGCTGTAGATGTCTCTGAATGAAGGAGCTTGCATGAGCAGTGAATAGCTGTAAGGCTATGGAGTATTTGGGGAAAAACAAATTGTGCTCAGCAAGGTGCAAGGTCCTGCACCTGGGTCAGGGCAGTCCCAAGCACAATGGAGGCTGGGTGGAGTATGGATTGAGAGCAGCCCTGTGGAGAAGGAGCTGGGGGTGCTGGGGGTGAGGAGCTGGAGCTGAGCCGGCCCCGTGTGCTCGCAGCCCAGCAGCCAA
>VZZY01011287.1:35495-77730 GCA_013400335.1 Eurystomus gularis | reverse complement strand
TGGCCTCAGCCTATTGATCCAGCCTGTCCAAATCCCTCTGCAGAGCAATGTCCAAACCCCAGAGCTTCTCTAGAAGTGCTCAAACCTATTATTTGACATTGTTGGACTAACAGCTTAGCTCTATGTGTGGGCTTAATACACACTGATGTAGTAACACTGACTCTGATTTTCGGTCTTAAAATGTGGTACTGAGTGTTTCCCAGTTAGAAGTTACCCACTCTGCTGTTTGTTAGTAGTTGTTCTAGTTGAGCATCCAGTGTCCACCATGGTCTTGCCTTGTGGGCTCGGCTGATGTACAGCTCATAAACAACCCAGCTGAGTCACGGTTGTTGGTCTTTGTCTGGAATCTCCACATTTTTGTTGAAGAGTTAATAAAAGTAATTTCGAGGCCTTCTATGCATTTTAGACACTAAAAGTGAAGGCGTATCCTTGCGTCATCAGGCTTGTTGTCATCGCCCCGCAGACGTCAGTGAGAAGCAGCCTTGGGTCTCACAACAGCTTCTGGTTGTGGTGATTTTATTTTTTCCCTTAGCTCCAGAGAACTTGGTTTTCTTGACGTTCTTAGTTGCAAGCTAGGTGTTCAGAAAATGGAAGTGTTCCATGGTTAGAGCAGTTTTAGGCTTTCATGAGCGCTCCCCATTTTCTTGTCTAAATATTTCCAACTTTAGGTCATTCCTGCACCCCACCCAGACGTGGTTCTTTGTTGTTTACCAGTTGTTTTTTTTCATTAGTATTTTACTAGGAATTTACAGGTTGGGCTTCCTAATTAAAAGAGGTGGTTGAAAAATGATTTATTGATGGCTGCATTTATTATGGCAACCTCCAGTTTTAATGGCACACTTTAAATGCAGCTGTTCTGTCGCAGAAATACTGGCCTGACTTTGCGGTACTTAGGGACAGTGAATATCTATTTGGTTTTTATTCAATTTGTGTAACTGTTCACGTGCCATACACTTGTTACCTTGCTCACTGACGTGTTTGTAACCGCCCCGAGCAGGACTAATTAATGTTTGAGTGAGGTTGCGTTGCAAGGACACGCATGGAAAAGGAGGTGAGAAGGGGAAAAGGAGGAGCCCCGTGGTCCTGTTTAAGCCAAGGAGTTTTGGTGAAGAGCTTGTGTTAACGGAGAGGGGGTTGCCGTGAGGAAGAGTCAGGGAGGAGGTTATAAATGTTGGGCGACGTCATGTTCTTTTGTGTCTGGAAGCTCTTGTAGAAGGGCAAGCACAAGAGAGTTTTGGTGTTTATTATTTGCTGCAGAACACCAGTTTCTTCTTTCACAGTGCCCTGGTGAACGCTGGGGCCTCAGAAGATGGTCAGGCCAGTATTCAGTCATTTCTGGCTGGACTGGACACTAAGCGTTGCAGGGGTGGGGTGGAAATTCACTATTGGTGATCTTGTATCCTTCTACAGCCAGTGCATTAGAAAAAAAAAAACAATTAAAAAGATATGGTGAGGCGTTGGTTGTTTAAAAGAGGGTGGTGGGCGCCTCCTGCAAGAGTCTTGCAGGGTCTTTTGGTCGTTTGGGGTGTTCCTCAGCAGTTTCTTTACACGGACAAAATCAGAAGATGAATGTTGGAAGGTTTCAGGAACGACACCTGCCACCAGATCAAACCAAAGCTCATCTACCCCTTTTCTCTGAAGTGCACCAATTTTGAATGCGTTTGCTGCAGTGGAGGTGGTGACCATGTCCACGTGTGGTTTGGCCAGCACTGCTCATGTTGCAGCGAAGGTTAAGCTGCAGCTCAGGGTTGCGACTCTGGAATGACGAGAATAAACCATGTGTTAAAATGCCTTCATTTAGTGTCTCACTTCGCCCTTCAGATTTATTACTGCCTTAAAAAGAAAATGGGGGGTCGTAGGAGGAGAAACACCAAAAGTTTCTTGTTGAAGTGGTGTAGCACTTCACACACACACGGTCTCTGAGATGTTTCGATCATTTTTTTTTTTTTCTTCTTGCAGAAGACCCATAATCACATAATAAAATATTAATAGCAATGGCTTTAAAAGATTTAGCTCCAGGCATGAGAATATGTAACCGTGGTGCTGAGCGTGTATAATATACGAAGCTCCTGTAGGTACTGCGAGTGTATAATAGTTGTTCTCGTCTTAAAATTAGATGTGGTGTTCCAAGCATGCACTCTAATTAGATTCTACTTCTAGACAGAGCTGTGAAAAACGGTTTTGCAAAAGCTTATACATACTAAGAAATATAATTTCTCTCCTTTGTCATTTGGGACAGAAATGCTGTCACTGGTGATACAGTCCAGAGAGTTCCTTGTGTTCTGATTTCCTTTATTTATTTATTTTTATGATACAGTTTATGCAGTTAACTACTCTAAGGATATTATCATTCCCCTGGCATACAGGCAAACTAAGAATTTGTGTATTACAACCAAAGAGTTACAGCTGCATTTAATGTGTTTATGTTTTTTTTCCCCCCACTTCCCCCCAAAACTCTGTAAAAAAACCAACGTATCTTGCAAAGTACTGCAGTAGCTGACAAAATCATGGCTCAGGGATGGTTATTCAATGCCCAGAGTATCACCGTTGAGTAAATACAACTGGTAATGAGTAGTCCAAAGAGTGCTATAAGGTCCAGCTCTGTTTTTTCTTAGCTATCCTGCTCTAGTTGGCCAGAAGTGTGTGTGAATGTAGTTAAAAATCATAGAATCATTAAGGTTGGAAAAGACCTCTAAGATCATCAAGTCCAACCATCAACCCAACACTACCATGACCACCAGACCATGTCCCAAAGTGCCACGTCTCCATGTTTTAAATGGAGGTTGCTGTAGTAAATAACACCTTTGAAATCACTTTTCAGCCCTCTTTTTTTAAATAATAAATGTAACCACTGAGATGTCAATTCGTTTTGGTTTTCGTTTTGCTTTTTTCTTAAAAAAACAGGTGCCCAGGAGTTGTCACACTGACGGCAGGAGCGGGTTCCTTGGTGTTGGTGTGTTAGCTCTGAGGTGGGGCCGCGGGGTACAGCCTTGTCTTAGTTCAACAGGGTGGTGATGCGAAAGGAAAAAACACAATAAACTTTTGCTAACATTAGCTATTGCATTTTTATTTTTCACCCCTCCAGAGGACAAATTTGGTGGAAACGAGTAATGCAGATTTTCCCTCTGGGGATCCCGGTATGTACCAGTTGGACGTTACTCTCAGAAGAGGACAGAATCTAGCAGCACGGGACCGTGGAGGTAAGCGTGTTCAAACACTGCCCTAGCGTTTGGGGAAACGACGTGCCCATTGGGGGAATTTATCTGAGGATATTAAAGTTACAATTAAGGTTTGAATTGTAACTCTGTCAGTTAAACTCTGCTGAAAACTATGCAGAGGTTCTTCGACGCAGAAGCACGAAGTGAAAGGAGCTAGGGCCAGCTAAAGCCGCACAGGAGGAGAAATAAAATTCATCAAATTCTTCTGCTAACTAGTTTTCCTGCCATTTTTGAATGATTCCAACGAAAAGGTGTGACAGATTTGCTTTAAACACACAGATTTGTGCCGTCCTGCTTGTACAAGTGCTGTCTTGCTGCTTATTTTGTTCCTTGGTGGCTTAAGTGGTAACAACCGGAGCTGTGTTTAAAGACAAAACCAGTAAAACTCCTCTAATTCGATGTGCCCAGGCTTTACCCGTTGGCCAATCCGCTGATCACATACTGGTGATGTCTGCTCCAAGACCGCACGTGTAGTTTGGACGTAGAATGGATTCCTAAAAGGTGTTTTGACCCCTGGGAGCACAGCAGGCTGACCCGGTGATGCTCTAGACACAACTGCAGCTCGTGTTTAAAACGAGTTAGGTCAGTAATCCACTTCCTGAGCAGCGGTCTGCGCGTGATAAGCCCAACCGCCTATTTCAGCTTTGCCTTAGTATGTTCCTTGCGGGAGAGAAGAAGCCACCGTAAAAATTTGACTGCAAAAATAATATTGCCCTGGAGCTTTCCCTGCTTACCTTGTGAAGTTACCTGACTGATTTCAGACCTCAAATACAGCAGCAGAAACCTAGAAGACTGCTTCTGCTGGTAGGAAGTTACTCCACTGATATTTATGTTGTTGAAATGGAAATTTTAATGCACTGTTGCAAGAATAAACTTCTCTGTATAGTCTTCCTCTAGGTATATTGATATTCCATCAAACTTTGCTTGACATATGTTAAAAATAGATACTCGGATGTTTTTGTTCCATGAGCTGGTTTCTGAATGATGTGTTGAAATTCAGTCATAGCCATCAGCCATATTATTTATAATCAACAAAAATGTGAATGTAAATGTGATTACATATATGGAAGGAAAACATCTGTAATTTTTTTTTTTTCACCTCATAATACAGGAGTCTAGGTCTAGAGTAAACAAAGGATAGGAGGTGCATCTCCTGGGGTGGAATCCCAGGGTCTGAAATAAATACCATGAGCTGTACACAGTGTTGGGTGCTTTAAAACATCATGTGAGAAAGCTGCTGCTTGAGCATCAAGGAAACCTCCTCAAGATGCCAGGGAAACAACACAGCAAGAGTGGTGTTGATGATACAAAACTGGGAGGAGTGGCTGGCACACCAGAGCTGTGCTGCCTGGAAAGCAGGCTGGAGAAGAAGCTCATGAAGTTCAACAAGGGAAAGTGTAGGGTCCGACACCAGAAGGGAATCACCCCCTGCACCAGTACAGCTCAGGGCTGACTTACTGGGAAGCAGCTCCACAGAGAAGGACCTGGCAGTGCTAGGGGACAACAAGTTGCCCATGAGCCATCAATGGCAGGACAAGAGGCAATGGGCACCAAGTGGAACCCAGGAGGTTCCATGGGAGCAGGAGGAGAAACTTGTTTGGTGTGAGGGTGTTGGAGCCTGGCCCAGGCTGCCCAGAGAGGTTGTGGAGTCTCCTTCTCTGGAGAGATTCCAAAGGTACCTGGACACGATCCTGGGCCCCCTGCTCTGGGTGAGCTGCTGGAGCAGGGGCTTGGATGAGATGATCTCCAGAGGTCCCTTCCAACCCCCATCATGATGGGATTCGGTGAAGTCTGTAACAGCACATAGCACCCCATTCCTCTAAAACTTTTTCCAGATTCTCTGCTTAGAGCCTGAGAAATTAATCTTCTCCAAGTACTGTGAATGCCACTGTAAAAGAACACTTGATCTACACCGTAGAAAAGAATTTTATTATAATTTCAGCTTTTGGTTCTTTAGTTTTTGAGCTGCAGTTTCACATACACTTTTAGCAACCTGCTGCTGAACATATTGCAGTCTTGGAATTCCAGGTCGAATTCTCATGTCGTGAGTGTTCTGCACGCTTTGTCCTCCCTACATTTATAAAAAGGGAAACGAGAACATTCTCAGAGGAAAAGGGGAAAGAAGCAAGCCACGTTTATGTGGCTGGCAATACCAGCACTAATCACCGCTGTTAGCTGATAAACGGCACCGTTGATAGTCACAGCAAAAGGGGAACAGAATGTCCTGTGTGAGACGGCCAGCATCCCGCTGTTGTCTTCTCAAAAGGTTGAAAATAATCTTTCATTGTAACAGGCAATATTTATGCTGTGGTGCAGTGCAGTGTGGCAGAAGGGGATATAACAATTCATTTTAACTCCTCCTCCTCACAAGAAATCCTCTCTCCAACCTGACCCACCTTTCCTTCCAAGTACCGCCGAGCTGCAGTCCCGTAATTTCATCTCAGCTAGATGATGAGACAGTTCACAGTTTTGTTTCTGACAAAATGTGACCTCAGGTGTGGTTTATAACACGTGCTTTATTTAAGCCCAGCCTAAAGTAAACCAAAGCCCATCCTGAAGTAAACCATATACCTAGTTAGATTTTAAAATTTGTTTTCTGAGACATTTTCCCATAAGATCGGGAAAAAAATGTGTATTGTTCAACCTTCTAAGTTGGTAATATCAACAAGTTAACCTTATTACCTACATCTTTATGTTTTCTTAATCGGTTTTGATTCCTCATTTGCTTTTTGCCATATACAGTGTTTCTGTAATATTGTGTATATTTTTAAGGGTTTTTGCTGGAGTTAAAATTTTTAGGTTAAAAAGACTGCTTTGATCTGTTGCTGGTCTCTGACTTTATGTGGCTACTTCATGTTTGTAACATGCCTTTATAGATGTTTCACGGTATCTTATAAACCGTTCCCAAAGAAATTAACAAACCCTTGTGGCTGGTCCCTTTTTGCTTCAAAAAGAGTCTCATTTTGAGACGCACCTGAAATGTTACAGCACAATGGGTGAAAAAGGGGATTATCTCTTAGTGACTTGTTTTCTTCAGTCAAAAGGTAGCAAAATACTATTTTAAGTGTTTTAATTATGTTTTCACTTCACCACAGCCTGCAATCCACTCCCTTTTGTGCCTTTTGAGAAACATACGATGCTGGTTTGCTGCTACGCTTCAAAGTTTGGAAATTAGTAGCACAGGTTAATCCCGGGGACTTTGTGTCATGTCCAAAAACTGGGCTAGATACATGATGAATTTGATCCCTTCTGGCTTTAAAATTTGTTCGTTTTTTTTTTTTTACAAAATGAGGTTGCCTTGATCTTGCAAAATAGCACAAGGGAAATACTTCTTGAGTGTAAGTGAAATATTCATTGGCTTCGTCATGATAGTCAGAAGTAGTGTACTTTCTGTGTGAAACCTTACAGGAAGAGTTCTGAAAATAGATGTTTATCATTGTCTAAGGCTTTGACCTCTAAGTAGATAACCTTGCCAGATCTCTGTCTGTCTCTGCTGGAGACAGTTCACTGATGGTTCCTGAGACTAGAGACTCTTGTCTTGGTAGAAACAGCAAGTGATGCTGGTACTGAAACCTGCACCCAAAGATGGCAAAAGTGAGCCAGCAATAGTGTGCAATTAGTGCCTCCCTGCAGCACAGACAATCATAGAATCATGGAATGGTTTGGATTGGAAGGGACCTCAAAGATCATCTAGTTCCAACCCCCCCTGCCATGGCAGGGACACCTCCCACCAGACCAGGTTGCTCAAGGCCCCATCCAACCTGGCCTTGAACACCTCCAGTGATGGAGCATCCACAGCTTCCCTGGGCAACCTGTGCCAGGGTCTCACCACCCTCAGAGTGAAGAATTTCCTTCTATAATGCAATCTAAATTTCCCTTCTTCCAGTTTGAACCCATGACCTCTTGTCCTATCGCTAGAGGCCTTTGTAAAAAGTCACCCCCCAGCTTTCTTGTAGGCCCTCTTCAAATACTGGATGATCACAAGAAGGTCTCCCTGGAGCCTTCTCTTCTCCAGGCTGAAGAAGCCCAACTCTCCCAGCCTGGCCTCCCAGCAGAGGGTTTCCAGCCCTCCCATCATTGCTGGGGCCTCCTCTGGTCCTGCTCCACCAGGTCCATGTCCTTCTTGTGTTGGGGGCTCCAAAGAAAGAAAGAGTGCATTTCAGTGATAAATTTACCATTTTTGATGAGGAATACTCATATAAGTAAGAAACTAGCTGCTTACATTCAGAATAATTGTGGGAGATGACTGTCAAACCCAGGAGGATCTGGAGAGCTGCAACAGAGCAAGAACATACACATGGACTGTGCGCTTTGTCTGGTGAATAACTCTGTGTACATCTACATTTTCAGGGTCTAGGAGACAAGCAAGTGCCAATGGGATAACAAGTAAAGTGAGATGGTTAAGTAACCCTTTAAGATACTCCTGAATTTGTGCAACGAGGAAATACTGAAAGCAAACCTATGTATAAAGGCATGGGTTTAAAATTACTGAAAAGCCTTTTCATTTAAGCCTAATTACAGAGCATGCCATGTTTGGACGGGGAGGTGTTCAAGGCCAGGTTGGATGGAGCCTTGAGCAACCTGGTCTAGTGGGAGGTGTCCCTGCCATGGCAGGGGGTTGGAACCAGATGATCTTTGAGGTCCCTTCCAACCCAAACCAGTCTGTGATTCTGTGATATTATGGCTCTCACTGGTGTAGGGTACTGAAATTTAGTCCTTAACTTGATTAAAATACAGTGTATACAGCTTTGGAGGTTGAGAGACTTCATTCTTACGGTTTACGTAGAGCAGGAGCATGGAATAAATGTTGCGTATTGTGAAGTAGTGCTCGGTCTGTTACGCAATTGAGAATGACAGGAACGTGTCCTGTCCTGTTTCCAGGAGAGGTGAGGTGAGAGGATTGTTGGCATGGATCAGCAGCATAGTGCTCGCACCATCTTCTGCGTGTGGCAGATACTCACGGGGCAGTAGCCGAAGAGAAATGCTATTGATGCTCTGACAGATTGACAGATGCCCAGTTATTTTTAGAAGGCCTTTTGGATCAGCATTTTCGTGCCGTGAATTGTGAACAGTCATCAAAGCAGCTCTTTACTTGTATTTTTCTTTTAATGTATTAGTTGGGTATGGAATTTGAACGCTCTTCAATACAACAGAAAATGAGATACCGTTAGTTAGATTAGATGCAAATCAAAGAGTTTATATGTAGCTTAAATCAGAACGGGCAAGACTGTTAGCTTATGTGTTTCAGAATGGTTATATGAAGTTCTGAGCAAAAAGCACACTTCATAATTTTTAGGAACTCCTCAGAATGCAGAGAGAACTAATTTTTAAACACTCCGTTTCCTTGTTACAGAGAGAGTGAGGATAAGGTGCTGAAATGGTGCCAGAACCCAGAGTGTGTAAAAACATTTACAGGATGTCTTATTAAAGATACGCGCTCGTTAGGTAGGCAGGGCTCTTTGTCTGTGTTTGGGTAAAGATGCCTAAGATTTGGGAAAAGGTAGCTGGAGTTTTGTCTGGTTTTTATCCTGTGGAGAGAATTGTGACTCGGGATTCCATTCTGATTGTCACCAGCTACAGATCAGCCTTGCTCCATGTAAAATATAGACTGGGAAAATACTTTTCGGTTCCCTTTCTGCTCTGCCCGAGCCGTGCTGCCGCTGTTTTGCTCTCTGCAGCAGTGTGGTGGTTCCTCTTCTCCTTGCAGCCTGGTCTCCTGCCGCTCAGCAGCTCTGGAGGGCAGCGGTGATGTTTTCTCCTCACCAGAAGGTAGCCAGATCTCACACAGGGTCCTGCTGGCAGTGACTCATACCTGATGGCAATGGGGAGTCGTCCTTTTGCCATGTAGAAAAGCAAGGAGGAAAGAGCAGAGAGGAGCTGTGAGAAGCAAGGTTGTGTTCTCTACTACTGTGCTGCAGCAGCTTTGTCCATCCGAGCGTGTCCCTGTGGACAACCACAGAATTGTTTTGGTTGGAATAGACCTTCAAGAGCATGGAGTACAACTGTTGACCCAGCACTGCCAGGGTACCACTAACCCATGTCCCTCAGCACCACATCTCCACGGCTTGGAAACCCCTCCAGGGATGGGGACTCCACCACTGCCCTGCTCAGCCTGGCACAGCCCTTCACAGCCCTTGCCAGCAAGGAATTGTTCCTCATGGCCAACCTGAACCTCATCTGGTTTAGGACCTCTTTCTTTCATAGCCAGGAATTCCTAGGCACTTTAGGAGGTCCTCACCTGTTGGTGGTACCCTGCTGTCCCCTTGAAAACCTCAGAGGTAACAGCTTCTCCCCGTGGCATGGAACTGAAAAAAAGTCCATCAAATGCACCCTACTGGTCTCTTGTTCTCCCTTGTGTTCGGGTAAGCATCTGACCCGTCATGTTTCTTTTAACACATTGTGGCCCTTGGGGTTTTTTTCCTCATTTCTCCATCCCAAGAGGAAGGAAACACCTGAGGAAACTGCACGGCAGCCTTCTATGAGACTGGCTAAATGCTCTTTCCTAAGCCTCTAAGGAGAAGTCTGTTCTCACAGGAAGGTGGAACATCTCAAATAAATTGTGGGATTATTAAATAATTTGAGAATGTGGCTTAGCAGCTGTTCCTTGCCATGCTACAATGAAAATTTCTGCAAGGATTCCAAAATAAACTCAGTCCCAGTACCTCTGGAGACAGCGACAGATGCCACGAAATTCCCCATGGCAAGGTCTGGCAGAAGCTGCCTGCAAGTGCTGGCTCTGGGCCACCCTCAGCAGAAACCAGCAAGAACAAGCATTTTTCAAACACTGCTGTTGGTAGGCTCGTACACATTACCAACTTCCTCACAACTCTGCTATTGAGGCATCCAAATAAAAGACAGGTTTTTTTGAGCTGAAGAGTGCTTTCAGCTAGAATCTGCATCTATGGGTTGCAGCTTAGTTAGTGAAAAATTTAATTTAAAAAACTCCCAAAAATCATAATTTCCCCAATGGAGGTTTATTTACAAGAATTGTGGAGCATGGGTAGAAATGTTTAATGATATGACTGAGCGGATATTGAAAAAATACAATTATAAAATGGTGGGGGGGATCTCTCCCCAAGGAACAAGTGATAGGATGAGAAGAAACGGCCTCAAGTTGTGCCAGGGGAGGTTGAGGTTGGACACAAGGAACAATTTCTTCTCCAAAAGGGCTGTGAAGGGCTGTGCCCCATCCCCTCCCCATCCCTGGAGGGGTTTCCAAGCCGTGGAGATGTGGTGCTGAGGGCCAGGGGTTAGTGGTGCCCTGGCAGTGCTGGGGGAACGGTTGGACTTGATGATCTTGAAGGTCTCTTCCAACCACAACGGTTCTGTGATTCTGTGAAGGAGGAGTCACACTAATGGCCTGATTACTGACCAACACACTTCATCCAAAGCATGTGTGAAGTGGTTTGTACTTGCTAAAGTTCTTCCTTGTGAGTTGTCACAGCCTAGAGGTATAACTTGGAACTTTTTTCTCCCAAATAATAGGAAACTCTAGTTGAACTACAGCTGAACTGAGTTCCATTTTTATTAGTTCCAAAAAGGTTAAAAGCAATCAAAATTTGTTTGCGGATTCTCATAATAACACTAGAGATCAGGGGTTTTTTGGCTATAGCTTTTTAGTCTCTAGGGTTTTTTTGTTATCACTTAGAAATGGCTATTTCTGGTTTTAAATCAGTACTGAGACTAAAGCACATTTCTTCTTTTTCTCTGCCATGGTGAATGCAACAGGGAATTGCTTCCTCAGCAAATACATTTATTTAATAAAAAATCTCAAATTATTTCCCTTTCTTTCAGTTTCCCTGCTGTGATTCTTATTCTTTTGAGTGTTGTAGGGACACGTTTATCATTCACTTTAATTTCTCATGACAAGGTATTGTGCAGTTGAATGGATTTTTCTTCTGCTAGACACTTGGAGGATGGTGCTGACATCGCAGATTACAAAACATTCTTGTTTAGTGCTGGTATTTGTAGAGGCAAAGCTTTCATTCCTTTTTAACAGCTTTTGCTCTCAGAGAAGACGTGAATATTCCTAAGAGGCTGGGGAATAAGGGTGTATGTTCCTGGATGCGTCACTGGATCCTTGTATGGATGTAGGTGGTCGCTGAGTGAGTCTTCCCAAGTTCTGAACATCTTACTGAAGCTTTGGATCATCTTATTCCTCCAGCTATAAAGTGGTGGAGATGCAGCAAGAGAACTTGCTAAAATAAGGTGGAAAAAAAAAGTTTAGTCGGCTGTGAGGTCACCCCTTGTGCCCCTGCAGTGGGAGTTGATGCCAAGACTAAAAAGAGATTCCTCCAGTCAGGTGACCTGCTGGCCGTGGACAACGACGTGGCAGTTCTGTGGTCTCCACTACTCCAGCTGCCCAAACCCCTGTGAAGCGTTTTGTTGGTAACGCAGGTAAACTGACAGAGCGTCGGTAGCAGCAGCTCGGCTTGGGACTCCCAGAACATCACCCTTGGGGGATTCAGCTGGAGGAACCTGGTTAATTCAAAGTCATTTGAAGTCATTCAAAAGAAGGTATCAAAAAGCTCTGTGTCTGATCGTTGGAAGAGAACAGGAATTCCTGCTTTGTTACCATAATTCTACTATGGCTGGTTTTTTTCCAAGTGACTATATACAAATAAGAAATACTAACATTAGCACAGTTTCCCACAACATCCTCGTGAGCAAGCTCAGGAAGTGTGAGGTAGAAGAACAGACGGTGAGATGGATGAAGAACTGGCTACATGATAGAGCCCAAAGAGTGGTGATCAATGGTGCCAAGTCCGGCTGGGACCTGTAACTAGTGGAGTCCCCCATAGGTCAGTGCTGGGTCCAGTGCTGTCCAACATCTTCATCAATGACCTTGATGAAGGGACAGAGTGTCTTCTCAGCAAGTTTGCTGATGACAAAACTGGGAGGTTTGGCTGATACACCTGAATGCTGTGTGGCCATTCAGCAGGATTTGGACAGACTGGAGAGCTGGACAAAGAGAAACCTCATGAGGTTCAACAAGAAGAAGTGCAGAGTCCTACACCTGGGAAGGAACAACAAAATGCACCAGCACAGACTGGGAGGCGATCTGCTAGAGAGCAGCTCTGTGGAGAACAGCCTTGGAGTCCTAGTTCTCCATGGGACAGCAATGTGCCCTTGTGGCCAAGAAAGCCAATGGTCTCCTGGGGTGCATGGAGAAGAGTGTCCCCAGCAGATGGAGGGAGGTCCTCCTCCCCCTCTACTNCTACTGGAGAGAGTCCAGTGGAGGCTACGAGGATGATGAGGGGACTGGAACAGCTGCCTGATGAGGAAAGGTTGAGAGCCCTGGGGCTGGTTAGTCTGGAGAAGAGAAGATTGAGAGGGGATCTAATGAATGTGGATCAATAGATGAGGGCTGGGTGTCCAGAAGAAAGGGGCAACCTCTTTTCACTTGTGCCCTGCGATAGGACAAGGGGCAAGGGATGCAAGCGAGAGCACAGGAAGTTCCACCTCAACATGAGGAGGAACCTCTTGCCTGTGAGGGTTCCAGAGCCCTGGAAGGGGCTCCCCAGAGAGGTTGTGGAGTCTCCTTCTCTGGAGACTTTCAAGACCCGTCTGGATGCGTTCCTGTGTGACCTGCCCTAGATTCTCTGGTCCTGCTTGGCAGGGGGGTTGGACTCGATGATCTCCAGAGGTCCCTTCCAACCCCTCACATTCTATGATTCTGTGATTCTATGGTTAACGTTTTCTAGCTAGTAAATGAAAATATTATTTCAAGGCAGGATTCACACAGTACATTCCTGTGAATGTTTCTTCTCAGCGTAGCTCTTCCTCCACGCGCCTTCAGCTGGCATTGCAGATGCAGTGAGTCGAGGCCACAACCAAGGCATTAAATGTACATGGCACCTTATTTTTGTTGTGCCAAACACAGGCGGGCTGCGTGCTGCTGAGGCTTCTGGGTTTGCTTTTCCTTGCCTTTGTATTTTGCATTTCATGACTGAATCCTCTCTTCAGTTTGCATTTAATGTGCAGTAAATCCCTGTCCCTGGGGAACGGGGGAAAACTCGCCCGTTTTAGTGCAGAGAAAGGCTGTTGGCTGCAGTTACTGTGACCAGGGGGACTCACACGTTTGTCGACTGCCGGTCTGTGCCAAAAAGCTTATTTCCATAAAAGTGGAAGGTAAAATGTGTAAGACCAACAGTGAGCCGTGGTTCTTAGACAAAGCAAATCACAGCCCTCCGTCTGTGTCCCAGGGGAGGGGAAACCTGTGACTGGTGTTGCAAAAGCTGGCTGTCTTCCAGAAAAAATGGTCACGCTTCCAACAATTTCAGGAAGATTTTAAACTATTTCAGGAAGATTATAATTTTGGTCCTGAGGTCTCAGGGGCAGAGCAAGCAGTGTTTCCCTTGATTAAGGGATGTAATTCTGTTTATATAGAAGTATATTAACTAGAAAAATCTGCCAGGAAGACCATAGCATGCTTAAGTCCTGCTCAAATGAATCTGACTTCAGCCGTGCCTAAAATGAAATATTTAAAATGTTTTCTTTAAATTAGGCTGATCATAGCAGTTTTGATTTTTGTCTATTCTCTCCTCTGCTAGTATGTTTTTTTTCATTCTTCCCATTTCACAAGGGTAATTTTTGTTTGCTTAAATGACTATTTACTGAACTAAGTAACCATACTTGCCATGGGCTACATTGAAATACAGTTCTCAAACACCCATTTTTGTGGCAGGAATGAGTCTTCAAAAGACAGATAAAAAGCTGTGATTGTTACAACCAATATTTTTTTAATGAGCACTGAATAATTAAAATTTCCTGTTCCCTGGTGGCTTTTGAGTGGAAGAACTCTGCATCCTGTAGCATCCGTGTGCTCACTGTGCATTTGGAATCGGCATCTTCACTCTTGGGATGTTGGTTTTCCAGGAGTTCTTTCTTTCACTGAAACTGACTGGCGTCCTTTTTTAGGTGACTTGGGTGGGTAATTCTTTGCTAAGTGGATAGAACAACAGAAAGTAGGATTATTTATGGAAAAGCTGTAGTTTTTAGCGTTGCAGTGTTTAGTTGTGGTGTTTAGGGAGCTGCTGAAGACCGAGAAGATAGACTTGGCAGCTCTTCTGCAAGACAATTACTATTTCTATTTGTTAAATTAATACAAAATAATTAACGGTAATTAATTCCCTACTTTTCAGAATAAAAGGCTGGACAGAGCAGGCACATTCTTCTGTGTTTCTTTTTATGAGACATGTCCTACTGCAGTTCGGAAATACATGTAAAATGCTATAAAATATGTAAAATGCTAGGAATTGATTCGTGTTTTGCTTGATACACACTTGAGAACTCTCACCCTGCTTTTTCCTCTACCTCGGCTGTAACAAAGAAAATAGCTGGAAACCAAGAAACTTTATTAGGGTGGGAATAAGCGTGGATGGAGTCAGAGAGAAGGGGAAGGAGCTGACGTCAGTGAAAGAGCTCGTGCGATGAATCCAGAGCAAATGTTAGTATTCATAATTAAGCTTCTCAGGAATTAGGACATCAAAGGCACTGTGCGTCTCTGCGCATCTCCGGTGGCTTGCTTTCTTTTCAAGTAACTGTAGATCAAATGAAGCGATTCCAAGATTGAAAGTAAAATGGGAGAAAAATAGAAGAGAGAGATTTAGAGATCCGGTTTTA
The DNA here is from genome assembly GCA_013400335.1 of Eurystomus gularis. Taxonomy (NCBI): domain Eukaryota; kingdom Metazoa; phylum Chordata; class Aves; order Coraciiformes; family Coraciidae; genus Eurystomus; species Eurystomus gularis. The sequence continues at coordinate 62,887 of VZZY01011287.1, read as the reverse complement.
GTTCTGAGCATAAAAGAATGAAGAGTGTGCTTTTANNNAAAAGAATGAAGAGTGTGCTTTTACCTTATGTTACCTCATGCTTTACCTTATGTTTGCTTCGACATTTACATTGCCTAATTGCTTGCAGTGATGGAAAACCCTGCTTGCCCATATTTACTGGGTGTTTACTGATTTTTAGATTGTGCTTGCTCCCGCGATATTCCTCCTGTACAGCTGCTAATCATATTTAATTACTAATTACTCAAATTACTAATTTGAGACTTCTGTTTTTTCAAACCACTAGGCTGAAGTTGGTCTAAGTGTGTGATTTATTGCATATATGTGGTGAATTCAAGGGAGACGTGTGAATTGTGTTAGGAGCTGGGTGGGGATGTAACTTGTGTAATGTTGCCTCTTAGCTTTAGTATCTCGGTAGGTAAAAAAAAAATACATATATTGGGTCCAAGAGGTCCATTTTGCAGCACTGATAACTACCTACAGGAGAGACCTTGATGAAGTGATTGTTTTGGGTTTTTTTCCCTGTATCTAAAGCCATAGGGAGAGGAGAACATAATTTCTCTGATTTGTTCTGTTTTCCTTTCTGAAATCTTTGTCTCAAGGGGCTGAAAACCAGGTGTTCTTGGGGGAAAGTCAGTTTTGAATTTAAAAAGCAATTGAAACTAGACTTTTAATTTAATTTTTTTTTAAAAAGCTAAAACTAGAATTTGAATTGCATGGTGCTGAGCGTCTGAACTATGCAAAAGCACTTACAGCACAGTCACTCTTGCTGTTCAGAATGGGCTTGCACATGTCTTTCTGTTCTGTTTCAAAAGTTAAACTGAGTGAGTAGCAGTGGAAAAATGAATGCATTTAACCGTGCAGTAGTTAAAGGGTTTTAATTAAATCAGTTAATTAGCTTGTGTAATAAATGTACTTGCTAACTCCTCATCCTTCTAAAATGCAATTTCTTTCTTGTTATATGAAGTATAAAAACACTGCTACCCGAGGTGGCAGCTGGAAGTGCTGTTCTTCAGTACTGCTTGTCTAAATTATATTGGGTTTTTTATTCTCTCCCCTCTGTATTCTCTTCCTTTATTGTCAGATTTTAAAATTTCCCCAAAAGATTCCGTTGTCTGGTTACCCTGTGCTGCAGGTGGAACTTCAGCTGAGGTTCTTCAGATGTGCTGGTAGTTTGACTTTGTTTGGACCAGGTGAAATTGGATGCAGGAGCTTTTGCCTCATCCTTTCTGCCTCGTTAGCAGCAGTTACGGAGGAGAAGCCTCAGGCTGGTTACTCGGCGTCGTGGTTACATTCACTCCTCTGTTCACTTCTGAATTTTGTTCGGTTAGCAGTTTATCACATTATTCTAAATCATTATTTAATCACATTATTAAAAAGCTGCTCAGTGAGTGGCCAAATAATGTTACAAATTCTGCTCTGAAGCCTCAGGGACCAGTAAGTACATGTGTACAGTTTACTGGGAGGGCATGTTCTTTCTGGCCAATACAGCTTTGATTATTATTCTGGCCAAACTGGCCTCTGCTGTATTTCCACTCAGTCGCCCAGCTCCTTCCAAAAACCAGTTTAGTATTCCTTGGAACAAACATCTTGAACGTTTCTCCAGCAAAATGTTTTTTAATCTTCTTTCATGTCTGCCTATGAGATCTACCCTATGTCCTGAACTTGCAAAGCAAAACCCACGTCAGGAGAAGCCTGCAGAGAGCGAGGAGAGTGTCCGACCCTGGGGTTAGTGCTGGTGATGGACACGTAGGGCTGGAGGAGAGCTTGTATCACGGGGTCAGGTGATGGTGGTGATGAGTGGTTTCTCTCCTGGACTTCAGCAGCATCTTTAGGTGTCTTTCAGGCTGGTGTTCCCTAGGAAAACAGAGGCTGCCACCCCGTGCCAAGAGTCCTTATTGCCTTTACACAGCAACGATGGGGCTTCACCAGGAGCGCAGTGTCTCACGGTTGGGTTTTTTTGGGAGAAGGTTTCAAACTCGTGAGTGAAGGCTCATGGTAACGTTGATATTGTAAAATCTGGTTGCAAAATAAACCCTCTGAGACTGGAAGTTTTAGAAGGCAGGCGTTCTTTATTGCAGTGCTGGGTGCATGGGGGATCTCTCCTAACATACACCCCTTCGTCCTCTAGCACCAGTTATTTATGCACAAAAGCCGTTAATCATTCTGCTTTCTAATACATATGCATTGTTACTCGTGGGTACGACTGGGCAGTACATCCTCGCTGGCTATGCACATTGCCAGGCACGCTCTGTCCCTTGTTCTTTTGAGGCAATGGCGCAGTTTGGGTCGGAGGTCCGTCAGCCGGTGGTCGCCATCTCCCCCTGCCACATTGACCTTTCCCCAGTTACTGCAGATTTTCACTGACTTCTTGCTTCTTTTGGCAGTTCCCCAACTCTCGGTGCCTATTAGGGGAATCTTCCTTTTGATCAGTCTTTTCGGGCTCCTCTTCCAAGGCCTAGTTTGCTTTTCACAGTTCCCTGTTGAAAGCAGACACTTTGCCGACTCTTGGCTCCTTCTGACCAGCAGATCAGGTCTCCCAAGGCCTTGGTAACTCCTTTACTGGGTTGTTTTGCTAACTGGGAAGCCTCCTTGCCTGCTGTATGCCAGTTCCCCCCACCTTGTGATGAGGGACCAGGCAGTCACTTTGTGGTTGCTGGGGGTCTGCGCTGCCCCCTGCAACTTAATTTCTGAAGCTAGAGAATAAATAACCTCCTGCACCTACTGTTGCAGGCCTTGACTTGCGAGCATCAGCTGCTTGCAGGCATCAACTTGGGGGTATCAGTGTCCTCAACCGCCATAGAGAAGACCAGTGTTGGTGCAGTTAGGCCTTCGTGTGCCGGGTACATTCGGGTGGTTTGGTGAGCAGGAAACGGAGGAAGAGTCTGAGACCTGAGTAACAAGGATCTGTGATGGACACCAGGTTCTTGCAGGCTCAGTCTGAGGGGTCTGGTTTTCTGTAATGAGCTTGTCATCACTCTTACAACAAGGTCCCAAGTAAACAGAATTTATTTTTCTCTTTAAAAGTGTGGTGCTGAGGGCCATGGTGCAGTGGTGCCCTGGCAGTGCTGGGGGAACAGTTGGACTTGGTGATCTTAAAGCTCTTTTCCAACCAGAACGATCCTATGATTCTAAAAATCTGTGAATTGAATTGTTGATGTTGATTAAAATTCTGTATTAGTACATTATTACATAATACATTTAAATGCATATTAAAATATGCTTGATGTGTTATTAATAGGCTAATACCAACATGAATGCACAATTACAATATTAAAATTATATATGCTATGTGTGAAAATTGCTGCTATTATAACATATTCATGGAAATCTTGTGACATAGAGCAGTGCTGGGGGTACCTCGATGCTGTTCACAACTGGGAGAGGACCATGTTGTGGTCTGTTCTGCTCCTCTTTTTGCCCCCCCACTAGGTGAAAACATTACTGAATGACTGCATGGATGATGACATTATGCTCACTTAATCCTGCCTTTTTTTATAAATATACTTTTAAAACAGTGATGGTCTCTCTTCAAGGAATGGAGAAGGTCTGTGAAGGACGTGGAGCTTTTAGCTAGGTGGACCTAATGACTTCTCAGCTTTGAAGTAGAGAAGTGTTGAAGCAAGCTCTTGGTGGTTCTCAGTGTTCATAGCACGGAGACACAAACACCGGGGAATTTCCATTTGACCCACCCTGCTACTAAATTTACACATAGAAATGAATTAATATCGAATTATTTGACATCCGGACCCCAAACTATTCATTGGGTATGTATCTCACAGCAGTGTTTTACATCAATTTCTAATTTCTGAAGAGTCGTTGGGGTTTGTGAAGTCTGCGCAATAAAAGATGGTGCTCAAAGACCAGCCATCTCTGCTTCAAGGCCACCGTGGGGATAACCAGTGGGAGAATCAAGCTTGCCCCAGGTTACGCCTTGTATTACTGCTGTGATTTGTGGGTGTCCGCCTTCAAAGTCCTCCTGAAATTTCGCAGAATTAATTCAAGTATCTGATCTGTGCCTTGAAAAGCATCACCACTACGTGAATAACCAAGGAACAAGTTAATTGTGCGAGGCTAAACATTCTTACGCCGCTGAAATCCTGCCTCAGTAATTACAGAAAGCAGTGAGGGCAGCCCTGTCCCATGTGAGATCGCTGTTGTGGTTTTTGGGAAGGGATCTATAATTTTCGGTGAAGAGTACTGACATCTTGTGGCTGCATCCAATAGTGCAAAGAGCTCTGATCGTTGCAGGCTTTGTATTTGGAAGAGCACGTCGCAATTGTAAGACGAGCTAATGACAGCATTTCCCAGTGGATGTAAACACAAGACTCTAGAACATGCCTGAAAAGTCTCCTGAAAAGTGTTAAAAGTAAAAAAGGTTAAAATATCTGTCTTACAATTTTGCTTTTGCTCACAAAGATGAAATTGTAATTCATGCTAGTATTCGTGTTTACTTTAAGGTAGTCCTGGATCAATTAGATTCAAATATTATTAAGGTATAGAAATAGCTGACAGAAAAATAGAAATATGAATATCATCCAATACTGTTCATTAAAATTAATTTCACTTACATATAAATGAAATATTACCAATAGGCATTTTAGGGAAGATATTAGTTTTAATTTTCTGTCCAGCTTTTTGTGCTGTTTAAAGACTTAACTGGATTTTTTGTAATCAAAATATGCAGGACAAGATAAGTAGTCATAGAATCATTGTGGTTGGAAGAGACCTTTAAGATCATCGAGTCTCACCATTCCCCCAGCACTGCCAGGTCACCACTAACCCATGGCCCTCAGCACCACATCTCCACGGCTTGGAAACCCCTCCAGGGATGGGGGCTGGAGGTATTTCTTCACCACAGAGGCAGTGGTTTCACGAGGAGCACTGCAGATATAATTGTGCCTTGTACCTCTGGAGCCCTGGAGCCCATCCAGCTGCAGAATGACATTTCTTAGCTGGACCAGTTCCTAAATCCTTTTGCTGGCCGGTTCCTGAGATGTTGGTGCCAGTGCAGGGGAGTGGAGGGCCAGCAACAAGCCCTGTGGTTGCTCCTTCCAGCAACATTGACGTCTTGCTGCAGCTTCAGTGCTCATCAAGGGCAGCCTTGTGCTGCTCCACTGCTGGTCGTGGTGGGACTTCCACAAGTGGAAGTGGCATTTGGCCACTTCCGCTCCTCTTCCTGCCCCAGGTTCACTCTCTTTCCCACGTGTCAGCTCTAGTCAATGCACTGGGAATTGAGGTCAGGTTGTGGGAAACTGCATTGCAGTGTGGTAACAGCGACGTAGCACTTCTCAGTGTGAAACCTTGCGGCGGAGAAAAGTGATTTTATTTTAAACCAAAACTGATTTTTGTTATTTGCTTTCACACTCTCTCACCTGCGTACTCACATTCACAAGCAGATGTGTGTTGTCTGGGTCTTGCGTCGTGGGGAGAGGAAGGACACCGGCCAACAGGTTCTCCTTGTGTCTCTGGGGCTCCTGCTCATTGTGTGACCATGCCCTTGCTGGTTTTGGATCTGCCATTTTGAGCCTTCCGGTAGCTGATTTATCCCTCCATCTTGTCACACCTTTGGATGCACCATGAAGTTTTCACTTGCTGCCTTTTGTCTCCCCACATGGGTGTCTTCAGAAGAGGACACAGATGTGCTCCTGGATGGCTGCTAATCTCTGTGCTCTCAGCATGTGGCACCCCAGGAGTCCTCCTTCCACCAATTGTTCCTTCTGACATCTCCACACCCACGTCCCATCCATTCTCCATTTGTGTCGTGTTTAACGTTCCTCTTTCCATTCTCTCCAGGCTTGTCTTTCTGGTCATAGTTAATTGTTGCTCAGTCGTATCAGGGGGCTTCAACTTTCGCTTTCCTGCAGGGAGGGGATTGCTGCAGGAAGCATGTGAGCTTTATGGACTGACTTTAGGGTTCCTTTGCTCATCATAACTGTTGTAGGAAGTGTGTCTTCATGGAAGAGGAAGCCTGGATGTGATAAGGTCAATGAAGAGTTACACCGGTGGTGTCAGTGGAGCCTGTGCCTTTTCAAAGGCATGAGACAATGAGATAAATATTTTACAGAAATAATTTTAACTTTATAATCTAATCTTTGTGTTTGCATTAAGCAATCGTAGTCCTAATAAGGACATAATCCTGTTAACTAAAACCCACAGTCCAGTGGCCAGTGTTTCATGTGTGACTTTGAGTGTGGTTTGCAAACAACAGAAAGTGATGCAAGCGCCCGTTTGATTTTGAGACTGTGAATCACTTGAGTTGTGACACTGTGGAAAATAATAAATTGTGTCAATAAAAAAGTCTTTCCTCAGCTGCTGTTTCCAGTTCGACTGTCAGTAGAAATTACATTTATTTCTGTTTAAGGTAGTTCAGTCTCCATTCCCTTCACGTGTTAAAAGCACATAATTAACAGTATATTTGTGTCTTTACCAGGAACCAGTGATCCGTACGTCAAGTTCAAGCTTGGAGGAAAAGAAGTATTTAGAAGTAAAACAATACACAAGAACCTCAATCCTGTGTGGGAAGAAAAAGCTTGCATTCTTATAGATAACCCAAGAGAACCGTTGTACATAAAGGTGAGACACTGACTAATGTCTGTGAAATTACAACAGAAGAGTTACCAAAAGAATTTACATTTTGTCATTTTTGTCCACTGGAAAATTTATTGTGCAATAATGCGTTACTAAAGGCTGTTGAGAGGTGAAGATTATTTAAGTTACATCTGTTTAATGATGATGTCAAAATTTTAAAAAAGGTAAATACAAGCATTTTTTTTTGTTTCGGGACGATTTTTTATGACTTTAAGGTGATCTTAGGAGAAGGACAGAGAAAGTAAACTGTGTTTCGTGGTGATGGCATTCCTTTTATTTATGGAAATATCATTGCTTAATTCTGATATGAAGCATAATCTATGCCATTAAAAGCAATTTTTTGCTGAGGTTAATTTGAGAATTTTTCAAGCTGTGTGCCCAGTTCTCCTGCATCTTGGTTGTTTTTTTTTCTGATTTGTACCTGAACACAGCACGTTTTGTAATGCTTTATATCCTTTTTAAAAATATAACGTAACAGTACTTAGTATATCACAGCTTAGGATGGTTTGGTCATAATAGAGTCATCACTTTTTCCAAAATTAGAGACGGCTTGAGTTTAAATCAGAGAGAGGCCATCAATGTCTGGAGTAATGAGCAGCAGTGCCACTAGTACTTCTCAGCTGTCCGCGTTGGAATGGAGACTGTGAAAGCTGTGATCATCGTTTTATAGGCCCAGGACGAAAAGGCACTTTTATGGCCCCGATAGTTTATTGTGCTCCGTATCCAAAAGGGATCCTTAAATGTATCATGCAAAGAGGATAAAAATTAAGTTCTAAAGATGTTGTCGGGAAAAGCGCAGTCTTAGGGTTCTGATTACACAGAATTGTCTGGATTGGAAAAGATCATCAAGTCCCATCACTGACAAGTCCCCAACTAAACGATATCCCTAAATTGGAACATAGAGATGTCAAAAACGCTTTGAAGAAGGTGGGGAAAGTAAGTCTTACCCGAGTAATCCTTTTAATTGGTCTGAAATGATATAATGCTTCAGATCAGTACCAGTTTTAATCTCAGATTCATGACAAAAATGTTAGCTGAAATACGAAATTGTGGATTTTTTTTATTTTAGTAGATGAATGCCCCTTAAACAGCCTTTGGGTACCCATCTGTACTATGCTTCATGTATTCTGCTCGGATAAACTACATCGTTGTTAGAAAGTGTGCATTTAATTATCATTCTCGGTTGGCGTTCTCCGGCCGTTATTAAGCTTAGTGACTCAAAAGGAACGAACCTGTGCCCAGCCCTGCAGAAGAGAGAAGCAGAGTCAAAGGACACTGACAACAAAGCTTCCTGTTTTATTTATGCCCAATGCCAACCCTGCAGTAGGGTCACACGGGAATAGGTGTGTGCATTTCTGTTTTTTTTCTGGGAAGAGTGCGTCAAGTGGTATGATACCTATCCGTGTTTGTACTCTGAGCACACTGTCTGAAGTATTCCAGGTTTCACAGCTTGGTCAGCTCTTCTGAGACATGACTAAGTTGTGCTAGGTCAGGCAAAAATATTCATTGGGCGTTTTCATCTTCGTAATTTTTAGGGAGAGAAAACAGTTCTGCTTTGCAACAGGAACTGAGATTTCGTCATTGGTCTCCCTTCACCATTAGAATGAATATTAGGTAGAGAAAATATGAAGGTGCCCACTCAGGTAGATAATGCGTGTGAGTGGGTTGTGCTCAGAGACTTGCATCCAACCCTTTGAGTCCTGCTGTAGCCTCTGGGCCATGGGACTGCTGTTACTGCTGTCTTAACCCAGCCCATATTAAGGTATTTGTAGAAGATTAACAGCTTTAAATTCCTCCTGGAAAACAATTTCTGTAATAGAACAGTTAAAGTATTTATATCAAACCTGAAGACTTTGAGCCTAGGCCTGTCACATCTCGGTTAAATGTTCTCATTACTGACTGTTCACAAGTCGTACTCTTACGTAGGGCTGAGGGTATATTCTGGTCCTCAGAAAGTCTCATTACAATATTTACCAAGAAAATTTTGCTTGCCTAGTCTTGTGGTCGGAGCGCAGACGTCCGACCCACCTCCTAAAGGGAGGGGGGATCGAGGCAAAGCAGGTTTATTTTGATAATTCACTACTTTTAAATTTTATTTTGTGTCACAACTTTTCTTTGTTGCCATCCATGTTTGTTTATTTCCCTCCAAAAGTGATCCCCGTTTTAAGTGTTGCTCTTCCTTCTGACTTGGGAAGGCACAATCTATCTCAAATTGTTGATACAAGAAAGCTGGGGACAGACTTTCTACAAGGGCTTGTAGTGATAGGATGAGGACTAACAGCTTTAAACTGGAAGAGGGGAGATTTAGATTAGAAATCAGGAAGAAGTTCTTCACTGTGAGGGTGGTGAGACCCTGGCACAGGTTGCCCAGGGAAGCTGTGCATGCTCCATCCCTGGAGGTGTTCAAGGCCAGGTTGGATGGGGCCTTGAGCAACCTGGTCTAGTGGGAGGTGTCCCTGCCATGGCAGGGGGGTGGAACTGGATGATCTTTGAGGTGTCTTCCATCCCAAACCATTCTGTGATTCTGTGGTTCTCTACCACTCTGTGTACTGGCCACGGATGCCTGTCTGGATGTCAGTAAATTTGTCCAGATGCTTTCCCTTTTTAGGTAGCAAAGTACCAGGCAGGGCCGTCATCGTAGAGTAACAAATGTCACTATTTCCTGCACACATCTATTAAGTTTTCGTCTTAGATTATAATATTTCTATACCCTAGAAGCTTACACAACCTTAAAACCTACAATCTTATCCTTCCTAATATGATGCAAGTGCGTAATTCATAAAGCAAACCATTCATAAAGCAAGAAAAATAATAATTTAAAAATATTTACTGAAAAACTTGTTTATCTTCTGTGCATCTTAGGTCTTTGACTATGACTTTGGACTTCAAGATGACTTTATTGGCTCGGCATTTTTGGATCTCACTTCATTGGAATTAAACAGGTATGGTGCAAGCAAGCCTCTGGAGTAATTCTTTATGGTTATCTCCTAATACCATGTTTGCAGAATTGCAAATAGAACGTTATGCTGAAAAGTAGTTATATAAACCTACACCACCTAAAACTAGCTAAGGAGAAACACTTGAGAGAGTGACTGTACTATGAATGTTAATAATATATTAACTGTCATGCACAACATCTTTTACATGGAGGTTGATTTTATAACCACTTTCATCATGTTTTTATAGTTTCTTCATTCACAGCATTACCACCCACAGTTTAACTTTATTTGTTCCATTTTTTAATCCATTAGTGTTACAGTTTAGTTTTAATTACTTCGGTATGTGTAAGTACTTTTAACACGGAGCAACAGTATTTAGTATTTATTTGTACGTACTTGAAAGTAGAAATAGAGTAAATTTGTGGCACCATTTTCAAGTAGTTTCATATGAAGGCAGGTGCCTTTAATTCTCATGATTCAGAAATCTCATTTTCGGAGTGCGTGAAGTCAAAATAAACGTGTATATTTTTGTCGCCTAGGCAAACAGATGTTACCTTGAGCCTGAAGGATCCTCATTACCCTGACCATGATCTGGGAAGTATATTGTTATCAGTTCTGTTGGCGCCTAGAGAAGAGCAGCGAGAAGTGGTAATTTAAAATATTTTAATTGGCGTCGTCACTCTTGTGATTGTTCTGTGGTTGAATGACTTAACGCACAAGAGTAAAACCACATGTTCTGAGATTAATTTGGTTTTTCCAACTCTTAAAACAATGCTAAGCGGTGTTTCTGGTGTAGTACAGCATAGTCCATCTGACCTGGATCCTCCCTGGGGTGGTGCTGAGGGATCCAGGTGAAACATGAATGTTCAGCAGTTCCTGATAAAGTCAGTGGCAAGTGAATGTTGCTGATAAATATGGAAAAATACCAGTAAACCACCGGTAAAGCATTTTGGACCTAGTGCTGCCATCTCTAGATAACAACATCTGAATCCTGTTCCCACAGTGAAAATAAGAAACTTGAAGATCGAGATAGTGTTTCTGCTTCTTGGCATCTGATGATGAAGTATTATTTGAAGTTTGTCAATTTCCTGGCTAGACCTCAATTACAAAATGTGTGGGTTTCTAGGTTTATAGTAATTCCTTCATCAATCTTGTTTTCTGTAAGTCAGTTGTAAGTGAAAATAGCTCCCAGTTTTACAGATGCTGTTAGTTGTGGCAAGTTCTGGCTCTAGTTGGGTGTATTTTACTAGCTTTTTGTCGGTTGACTTTTGTCTGAGCAGTAGTAGTACAACATGGAAGTACACGAGAGAACATCATGCCCAGAGGTTGTTAAAATAATGTGGATTACTTTGGCATCAGAGATGCCAAGAAACAACTCATCTGATTAAATTTTCCATAGTTACGGTCAACTCTAAGGTTTTTGTGGGAGATGCACGTTTCTGTATGCTGCAGGGACACACCATCCTGTTGCATGCCCGAGGAATGTTGGTGGGTTGTCATGTTCTTCTTTGTCCACCTTTCTCCTAGCTGTTACTAAATAGCCTCGTAAGTCAGTTATTTGAACTCAGTGTTTGGTATTTGATAGGACAGATGCAGAGTTTCAAAATTAGGTTTCTCATCTGTTAATTTCCCTCACGATGTTCTATTAGAACCTAACAAAAGTCACGGAATATGGTAGTCATGCGCAGGAAGTTCGTTTAAACGGTGTATTTATCTTTCTTTTAGCAAAATGTTTGTCCAGACAGCTCAGAATACTATCTTGGAAGTTTGGACCAGAGAAGTGTTTATCACTTAAATTGAAAAACGTATTTCATTCTAGGTTTTGTGTGTGTGTGTTCGGGTAAGAGCAGCATTTCGGAGTCAGCTGGTAATAGCCCTGTTTTTCCAAATGGCTTTGGCATTGTCCTAAGCCGTGCGGCACAGAAATACTGTACTTTCACGTGGGAGAATCCATTCTGTGGACAGCACGTTAGTCTCTTTTTTTCACCATGCAGGTAGGACAGCTACTGTGCTGCTCAGCGCTACCAGCTTTACACGGAGAGCAGACGAGAAAACCACAGCTGAGAAATTAAGATAATTCAGTGTAACATGTCTTACATAAGGACATTTACTTGGTGAATTAGCAACTGAACATCCACAGCAGTGGCAGCACCGTAGAATTGCTGGATAGCTGCTGTTTTAATCTCCAGCTGGCGGGCTGTAATAGGAGGAAGAATAGTTTTTTGCTATTATGCCTTTAATTATTAGCTCCCTATTTCGTAAGCGAATCCTTTTAGTTTAGCTCAAGCAGCCAGGTTTTCTTTCCATTCAAACTGTTCCCCGGGACTTCATTCTGAAAATGCCCACGATTCAGATTAAGATTCTTATTTTCAGTCTGAAGCTTTATGTTTATTGTTAGAAACTTGTCTTCCCGAAATACGAACCTCAGACTGGTTCTGAAGAAGCTGCAGTAAAATCAGAGGATTTGTGTCACAGTGCAGGGAGGAGGACCTAGAAAATTGGTGTTGAATTGCTGCATGTGAGTGTGTGAGGGGTTTAATAACTCAAGGCACAATTACCTTTTATTCAGTTACCACATGTACTTATTTATTTATTGGATTTTATTTACTCTCTGAGGAGTAGATATATTACAAAACGTATCTCTCCAATGAAACAGCCATCCTTGGCTATCTTTAGAAGGTCTTCTGATAATAAGGACTATTTTTATTGCATTGATTCTGATTGACATCAGTAAATTTTCAAGTGTTACGTTAGAGGATCAAGGCTAATTCTTGTCCACTCGGGAAATGTGCACCTTATAAAGTAGTAATTAAAGCAACTCCTTCATTCCCAGTGTGTGCAGCGTGCTGTTCGGATGATTACTGCTTCCCTTCTACTTGGATATCTCCATGTAGGTGATAATTCAAATAGTATAGTCAAAATATATGGATAGAAGCCTGTGAGCACCTTTAAATACGCTTTAATGACTGCTGCATAGAAGGCACAGAAACACTCTCTTCACATGACACGCATTCTTTTCCTAAGTCATTGCAAATTTATTGAAATCCTGTTGGTTTGATATCCCTACAGAGCCTACATTTCAAAAATATATTTTGCTCTGAGTTAGTTTGAATTTGCTCAGGTGACAACTCTAAATTTCTTGCACGTGTAAATGGTGTAAAATGGTTAAATCATCGTACTGAAGAATTCAGAAATCAACTGCTAGTACTTAAATTCCAGGTACTTTAATTCCATATATTTAATATGTTTTTTAAGACCATTGGGAAAGTAAGAAAAAAGAGTAGCTTCAGCAAAAGAAGTGTTAGCTTTCCCATGTAGCCATAGAAGCAGCGTTGTATCTGACTCTGTGTTTTGGGCAGCTCTGCTGAACAAGACTTGCTGTTTGTGGTGGGTTGATCAGTAACTTTTTGAGGTGGGTTAGACTTTGAGGTGACCTCTTTGCTGCCTGAACTGGAGGGACTGAGCGTGTTTTGGAGGTTACGTGTGGAGTCTCCCATGTAGCAAGCAATAGGACAAGAGGAAATGGCCTCAAGTTGCACCAGGGGAGGTTGAGGATGGACATGAGGAACAATTTCTTCTCCAAAAGGGCTGTGAAGGGCTGTGCCAGGCTGGGCAGGGCAGTGGTGGAGTCCCCATCCCTGGAGGGGTTTCCAAGCCGTGGAGATGTGGTGCTGAGGGACATGGGTTAGTGGTGCCCTGGCAGGGCTGGGGGAACGGTTGGACCTGGTGATCCGAAAGGTCTTTTCCAACCAGAACAATTCTGTGATTCTATGACCAAATAAAGGGAAAGTCTGTTGATGGTGCATTTGTGTAGCTGGAGGACATGTCTGGTAGGAAAGCATGTTATTGGCTTATCCAAACAATGCAGGTGTGTTTTACAGGAGGACGCATCCTGCCACACTGCGTAAGAAATATTGACAGTGCTGGAGGATAAAATTCTCGGGTTGGAAGTTTGAAGTTAAATGGCACAAAATTTGGGGACTTTTTGTGTATTGCAATCTGTCTGTGACATAATATTATTACAAATTATTTGAAACTAAGCAGTTGGTTTGGCAGAGTAATAGTTGGGGTTTTTTGAGTGGAACTGTCTTTTGTGAATATTTGAGGTATGGAAAGAGGTGAGATTTGGAACACACGGGAGCATTCTCTTCCTTACCTTTCTAAAAGAAATTCCGATGGAAGCAGATTTTCTGTCTGCTGATTGATGAGACGTTCTTTAGAATTTGTAGCTGGAAAGGTCCCGTTTCCTAGGATCAAAACATCCTTGGGTTCAGGTATCAATGAAGAATATAAACATATGCTTATGTTCATATAACTGTCTGTAAAACTGTGTCACAGGCTTCAGAGAGGGGAATATTTATCTCTGAATCCTCATGGATTGTGAAAAACAGTGCTTAAGTAATTTACGATTTGTGTTTTTCCAGTAGAAGAATATTGGACTTGGTTTCAATTAGAGGAGATTTAGCATGCTAGTTTCATGAATAAGAATGCAATATTTATTTTTGTGGTATGTTTTAGTGGAAGAAAATGCAGAAGTAGCCTGCGCTTACCACTGAATGTTAATGTAAAAGTACGGGCAGGTGAACAACCCAAAATTTCTAGCAAACCTAGTATGTAGTTATTGCTGCCTATTATGACCTATGCCTGTTCTGAAGGCTTAAAAATGTGAACTTTTAGAATAATAAACTTGTATTGTCTGTGTACATTAATACAAGCCCTATTCCTCTGAGTTTTGACAAAGGAAGGCAATCTGATTTCTTCTGATTTTTGAGCAATCATAAATGGTGAATAAAAATTGATGAATGAATTATTCCTACATGACCGTGAAAGTAAGAGTTTCTTTAGTATTGGTGAAAAGTACAGTCTGTTTCCAGCCTAACACAATGAAGTTGCAGTAGCACTAGTTCCAACAATTCATTTGCTCTGTTAATTATCCTTTACAGTAATGCAGAAGTTTTAATGATTTTGCTTTGAGAGGACAGACAGCTCAGATAACTGGTACAAACTAACACAACGTGAAAGAAACAAGGGAAAAGCATGTATATATATAAAAACCTCGAAACTTACAAGCTCTAAAAAACTTTATTCAACTCTTCTTCGAAGAAAAATGTTTACGACGTGCTTTCTCTATTTTCCATTAATTTCTCCTCTTGAAGACAAGCTTAAAAGCACTAGCAGTGACTCGATTTCCAGAACTAGCAATGACTTATTTTTCTCCTTACACCCGCTGCAGCGAAGCGTGTTTTGCTCCCGTAACTCCCGCGCCCGGTGTCGTGGTTGCCCTTTGGCTGCCTGCGGGGCTGTGCATGCCCGTGTGCCGCTCGCAGCCGCATGCGCGCCCGCTGCCGAAGGTGCGCGCGCCGTGTCTGCCGATCCCGCGCTTGCTGTTGTCGTCGTGGCTGCCTGCGAGTTGTTCCGGCTCTCTCTCCAGCAGTCCAGTGCATGGATTTCATCCCTGGGTAGCTCGCAGAGCCTGCTCGTCCGTGGGTTCATTGCAGCTGCATGGCCCCCACTGTCCTCTCCTCAACGGTTGTCTCCAGCCTTGGCCAACTCTTTGCTACAGGGAGTGGAAAAAGTTGGTAGGTTGATGAGGACTGTTGCCTTGGGACCGGCAGAGACTGGGGACTACCGTTCCACCACAGCCAATGGCCTGCGTAGCATAGAAAATGGAAAAAAGGAGACGTATGAGTGCTACTTGGATGTTGTCATCGAATGAGAATAAAATTCACGGCATTGTTTTTTCCTTAAATAATTGAGCCAAAATGATGCTTAATAGGTTCAACCTAAACAGAAGGACACAATTCTTTGGTGTGAGGGTGTGGGAGCCTGTCCCAGGCTGCCCAGAGAGGTTGTGGAGTCTCCTTCTCTGGAGAGATTCCAAAGGTGCCTGGACACGATCCTGGGCCCCCTGCTCTGGGTGAGCTGCTGGAGCAGGGGGTTGGACGAGATGATCTCCAGAGGTCCCTTCCAACCCCCATCGTGCTGGGGTTCTGTGATGATTTTGTTTAATATTAAAATATTAACATAAATATGCTGTGAATTTGCTGCCTGTCTTAAATCTTACAATGCAATATTATTTTTTTTTATTTGCCAGAGGGATTAAAACAGAATAGAAAAAAAAAGAATGATGGAGGTGGACTCAGGGCATGGAATATTTTCAGATGAAGAAGTCCCATGCAGGTCATCCCATATATATTTGTTGCACTGGCTTCTAGGGGTGGCTGTGGTGGATTCAGCTCATCCAGCTGCAGCTGGTGGTGATGCTGATGCACTCAAGTGTGGTCATAGCCACTACTTAAACTGGAGTCCTCAGGGCTGAAATAGTATTTGACACGTAGCTGATGCAGCTTCCAGGATGTGTTCTCCTTGCTCACAGCCTGCTCTGAAGCCCAGGGACACTGAGTTTCTGCTCTGACGGGTAGGATTCAGCAGTGACACAAGGAAAGGAGGAGCTGTGCCGTGCTGGACAGATCCCAGGAACTCAGAGGTTTTTTTCCAGGGCCTGCTGGGGTCCTCAAGCTGCTTATTTCTTATGTGCCTCTCCTGTCAAAATGAGTTAAATGGATTTTCTGAGTTTTATAAAACATTTAGTATCTAGGTATAGCTTCCAAAGCCAAAGTCTGCAATTATGGTTAGCTTACAGCAGAGCACTTAGGCTTCAACTCTCCACAGCAACTTAAAAATTTTCCTCAGCAGCTAGTTGTATTTCTTCTCCCTCAAAAACTGTGCATATTTGAGGAATTCCTGGGTATTTCAAAAATATGAACCCCACATATTTTCTCCCATTTCTATTTTTTCCACATGCAATACTTTTAGCAGTGAAGATGTTTGCATTTCAAAATATTTTTCCATTATCTGAAAAAGAATGTGGTTTTGCAATAGTTAATAAAAATTTTTAAAATTATGTTCAGTTTTCATGACCAAGTTTCACTAGACATTGACGGCCTTTGATTTGTCCTTGCTCAGTGTCAACAGCAGGCTGCTAAATATTTTTCGATTATATCCGTAATTTCCTCTGCGTTTCCACAAAACTGCTTTAAGGAACAGTTGTGTTCACAGAAAAGTTGTCCACATCCGTCTTGACCAGTGTTTATTTATGTAATGATTACGAATTAAATAATTCTGGTTTTCTTTAATGATTAAGAGTCTGTGAACACCTTTCCTCCCCGAGCGTTGTCTCTGGCAGTGCCAAGGTTTCAGGGGTTACTTGGGTTATAATGGGATAGGGCCCTTTTGCTGGTTGTTTTAGAGTCGGGGTACAAATTTTTTCTGTCCCACGCACATCACTATGAAACCAAAGAGCTATTTTTACTGCTGTAAAACTAACCAGCAGTGGTAACCTGAAGGATTTGGAGTTGGTTCATGTTGTCCAAGGAACCTTATGCAGGATTTCTCTTACGTGGCTACACCCGTGATCTAACAGTAGTGTTCTGGAAAATCGGAGCACATCAACATCAACAAAACTATCATTCAAGTATCAGTCAAAACTGAAGTCGCTGTCAGCAACGGCACGTTCATTTTTCTTCATTCGCTCGTCTAATTCTTTCTTTTTTTTTTTTTTTCCCCCCGAATGATTTCACATGACACGTGGTCTCTGGAGGTGAGGTGTTCATGGACACCCAGAGACGCGTGCCTGGGTGTGAAGGGTGCTGCTGGTTGTCTGGATTCATTTCGGTCGGTGGAGTGTGTGTGTGGCTGCTTCAGTGGTAGTGGTGGTCAAATGTGGGTTGTCCTGCTGGAGACAGTTGGCCTCCTCTTCTGTGTTGCAGAGAAAAGGTAATTAAAATGCTCTATTTTATTTTCAGACAATGCTAATGAGGAAGAGTTGGAAAAGATCAAGTAAGGTAACTTTTAGCATGTAGTCTTCCATTTTTTGTTGTTGTTGTTTTCTTTTTTTGAAGAGCTATGGTGTTTTACCAAATGTGCCATCTAGGACTGGAAACTTACGCAACAGGCTTTGTTCTCCTTCAAAGTGTGTTTTAATGGCATCGTTTTGTGTTCCATCAAATCAAAGTCATGTTCAGTTGAGCACAGTTGAGCTTGTGCTGTAAGAATTCAACCGCACAACTTTGTCACCGCATCTCAGTCTATCTTGAGGTCACCCAGCAGCTTCATTTCAATGGCAAGCATGTCCTGAAGCTTCTTTAAAACCTTTATTTTCTCATTTGTAAACAATTCCCTTAAAGCCTACTTGTTAACAAACAACTCATGCCAAGGGGTAACTCATTTTCCCATTACGTGCTCCTGTAACTAATCAGAGTTGGAAGTTTTCGCAGTGAGAGACAGATTTCCGTGATCGCTGGACATGCGCAGATGACAATTGTAGCCAGGCTTCCCAGGAGCAGAGTCCTTCAGGAAACGTTCTCGGTCTCCACTTTATACAGCTCTTTAGATGCCTCTTCAGGGAAATTCAGTATCTGGCTTTTCTCCCTTTAGGAGTCACGTGAGTGATAAAAAACAGAGCAGTGTGTGCTCTTTTGGACTAGGGAAAGACTGGGAGTCTGGCCGCAGTGGAATACCACCCCATTTTACCTTTTTCTTGTACGTTTCTCCAACAAGATGAAGAAAATGAGTGTGGTTTCTCAGTAGTTCTAGCCATTCTTATCTAATGCTGCCATGCTGCTTTCAGGTTTTAAGCCTTCTTATTAGTTGCGTGGTTAAAAATAGAATTAAAATTTCTCAGTCTTGAGCTGGTGTGGTAAATCTGGGTGGTTTTGAGGTATTATCATATAAAGATGGTAAGGTGAGAAAAACAAAATAGCTGTGTGGGGCGATTTCACTGATTTTGAGATGGTTGGTGTGACCTCTCCTGAAGTAGCCAGGGTGCTCAGACTTCTGAAGAGTTCATGAGGAGCTGCGGGGATGGTGAAGGGCAGTTTTGCATCATGAAAGTGATGTGTTAACTGCTGGTGTGCTGAACGTGTTGGGTGAGAGCTTGTGAAACTAGTTAAGAACTTTCCTGTCCTTCAAGATTCAAACTGGCAAAACTGTGAGCTTCAATAATCCTGAATAATGGCACAACAAGACAGCAGGGAATTCTTCGGAGCTGTTCAAGTGAATTATTTATCCTTGTTCTCCTTCGTTACTTTAATTTGCTAACATTTAATTCAGCAGTTGCCATTTTTGTAAAGGGGCGTATGGGAAGATGTGGCAAATAACAAATGTATTAATTTAAATACGGCGTTTTTCCACATTTATCTCATTTTATGTAGAGATGTAATGCATGTAAAGCATCCTACACGCACTGTTCTGTGCGTTATTTATATACAGAAGTACCTTGGTTAAACCACAGGAGCTCGCTTGCCTTGTGAGGCTGTTCCAGAGTTCCAAATCTTTGGTCTGATGTCAGCAAAACAAATCAGAAATGATTTTATTTACAAAGAGACCCTTCAAAAAAATGGCTCTTTTCTGGGGGTCAAGGATGATCGATATTAAATAAGATTATCATGTGCGGATTTAAAAAAATGTCTAGAAATAGGTGCTTAATGCTGTTAGATAATAGAGGAAGTGCCCTGTCTGAGATCCTTCTTCTTCAGGAAGCGTTTGTCTTACGCTCCTGAGAGTTGAGAAAAAACGGATTACTAACATTTTTTAAAGATATCAATACAAATTTTCCAAAACCTACTTTTTTTAGCTCTCTAGAGTCTTTTACGATGACACTTCTAGTAAATGGATTTGATTTTACAGATGATGACAGTGTATTTTACTTCTTAAAGTACACGTACTTGAAATCTGCCTTTTCTGTAGCGTACGTAGCCGGAAGAGTACTGCACGTCTTCTGTTCAAGAACTGCATTGCTTGCACTCGGTTCCTCGGGCATGTGTAGTAGCTGTGAGAAAAACCATAGCTAATCAACTGTTGGGTTCAACAAGGCCCCAGGGATGGGTTCTGCCATTGGGCCACAACAACCCCCTGCAATGCTCCCAGCTGGGGCAGAGCAGCTGGAAAGTGCCTGGTGGAAAAGGACCAGAGAGGGTTGGTTGACAGGCGGCTAGAGATGAGCCAGCATGTGCCCAGGTGGCCAAGAAGGCCACCAGCATCCTGGCTTGGGTCAGCACCAGTGTGGCCAGCAGGACCAGGGCAGGGATTGTCCCCCTGGACTGGACACTGGGGAGGCCGCCCCCCAAATCCTGGGGTCAGCTTTGGTCCTGTCATTCCAAGAAGGACCTTGAGGGGCTGGAGTGTGTCCAGAGAAGAGCAACAAAGCTGGGGAAGGGTCTAGAGCAGGAGTGTGGTGAGGAGCGGCTGAGGGACCTGGGGTTATTGAGCCTGGAGCAAAGGAGGCTCAGGGGAGACCTTCTCACTCTTGACAACTGCCTGAGATGAGGTTGGAGCCAGGTGGGAGTCCATGTCTTCTCCCAAGGAACAAGTGACAGAACAAAAGGAAACGGCCTTAATTTGTGCCCAGCAAAAAGACAGCGCTTGTAGGATCTGGATAGTCAGTCACTCCTTTAAACCAAATAGAGGATTTTTTTTCAACTTCTTCTTTCCTTTTAAAACCTGTTGCAAAGACTTTGACCTGTGCGAAATGGCTTTGCTCTCAGCATAGGGGTCTGATCTGCTCTGCTTCTGCGGTTCTCCCTGGTTTTCCCTCAGGGCACACTTCCCTTCTGGGGTTAATCCCTCTTCAGAAGGCGCAGACTTTCCTGATGGCTCCCCTCCTTCGGGCTGCGAGAAACAAACTTGCTGCACCTCCCTTGGTCTCTAAACTCCCTGGATACCCTGATTTGGTAGAACAGTTGTGGTGGTTTGGGTATAAAAGCCCAAGTTTTCAGGAGAGGTAAGTCCTTACTAACAGTCAGGACGCAATGTGCTGACTGCGGAGGCGATTCCCATCACGCAGCCCTTGGGGTGAAAGCTTTTCTGCATGGTGAGGAGTAAAACGTTGCTATTTCCAGCACGAGGAGCGCGGGATAATTGGGAAGAGTTGTTTTCTCCTTTTTCCTCTGGTTTTGAAAACAAGAACAAAAATCAATTCTTTGACTTCCATTCTTGTTTACTAATTCTCCGCAGCACAGAGGCTTAATCAATAGCCGAGGGAAGGGTGTTGGGAGGGAGCCTGTTGAAATGTTGGCAGGATGAAATTGAGTTAGAAAAGCACGTATTTGCTTTCTTTCTCCTCAGCATTTTTGTAGTGCCATCAGAAAGAATAGTAAAAAAAAAGCGAGCTTAAAATTTTATCATTACTAAGCCATCTGGTAACAGAGGAAAGAAAGAGGCTCTTCAAATGCACTATTTTTCCTCATGGAAAAATGTTATTTTCTTTAGTTAAGTACTTCCTCCTCATTCTTCTGGGTCTAATGGTGAAATTTCGTGGCTTTTCCTGTGTCCTTACTACTGACATTTTTCAAAGATAAAACCTCACTGCTTCTGGAGTTTTTCAGTGTGGAGTGGTGTTTAACCTAAAAATCAAAAGCATAAATAATAAACCTGGGGTCAGCGAAGCTGCGAGGGTAACCCAGCAGAGGCAAGTGTGTTCTCCAGGCAAAGTCAAAACTCCCCTTGTCATTCCGGCTGGGAATAGGGAAGGGGAAGAGCAGACATGCTTTTTTTAGACAAAAGCAGAGCTTGTAATTTTTTCAGAGGTGTCAGTTGATTCTACCTGCATTTGATAATTAATTAATTGTTTGCACTGAGTTCAGCAGAAGCCTTTCTTTGGACGCTCTCTCTCAAAGAGCTTTTCACTTTGCGTAGAGCAGGCAGGCTTTCCTGTGAAGTGTCTGAAGGTACCAGTAAATATCTTATGAAAAGAAAAAAAAGTTATGAAAAAAAGGTTTCTGAAAAAACCAACAAAACAATAAGTTTGCTGTTGTGTGATTACCGGAGGTTAATGCAGAAAAGGGTGAGGGACAGCAGCTTTCAGACCGAGGTGTTTACTGGCAGGGTGGTGCACACAGAGCTTGCTTGGAAAGTTTTATCCTCGCTGTGAGGGTGGGAGAAGTGGGGGTGAAAAAAGATGAAGACAAGAAACTTCAGAAGGTAACAGGAATGTCATGGAAGACAAGGCCGATGGGAAGGCAGGTGCTGGTGGTGGACAGGCAGAACCTCGCTTGGTGGAGTTTCAAGCATCTGGGATATTTAAAAACCTACCTGTGTGCAGGGTTAGCGCGAAAAAAAAAGACAGAAAATAGGAATAACCGCCTGAAAAGTTGTCTTCCTGCCCTAAAGTGGGGACAATGACAACTAAACGGTGTTTGACAGGCGTGTGTTTAATCTGTCCTTAAAAATCTGCTGTGATGGGTATTCTACAAACCTCCCTGGAGAGCCGGTTCCAGCGCTTAACGATCGCTCCCATTAAAGGCTGTTTTTTTCCCCTGTGTCTCACAGTATCTCCCGTGGTGCAAATGAAGCTCGTCTCTTCCCACAACACAGATGGCTCTGTTTTATCACAGTGATTTGGGCACAATTTATGTAGACATTTTAGTGTCAGTCTGGAAGAACCCCATCCTTTGAAATGCATTTGTGTGTGTGTATATATATATATATACACTCAATTCAGAGGGACGTTTTGGGTGCTCAAATGCTAATGATTAGGAGCGTGAATGAGGAAACAAAACAGCAGTGTTCAGAATGGGGCTTTACTGTGAGCAGAAAACAGGTCAGAATGAGTAGTGAGAAGATGGGAGAAGGTGACCGGTCTGGTGGGTTGAGCCCAACCAGCACAAAGCCCTGGTGCTGTGTGAGCACAGAATCTCAGCATGGTGGGGGTTGGGAGGGACCTCTGGAGATCATCTGCTCCGACCCCCTGTTCCAGCAGCTCACCCAGAGCAGGGTGATGATCAGGCTCTGCACTGATCATCAACAGCCACAACATCACTGTGTTATCAAGCGTGGTTTAGCCATGGAGGCAGGGGCTTCTGTGAGGAAAGTGACCTCCCTGCCAACCAGATCCAGTACAAAGTCAAGTGAAGCTTTGTGGTCAGACTGGTTTGCTAACATCCATTGTGGATTACCACTCACGGGTAACCACAGAGCTTGAAGGACATCTGTTTGTAAGGACAGGGGCTTCACTAACAATAATTAGAGATACTTTATATACTACAGGAGAGAGTCCAGTGGAGGCTGTGGAGATGCTGAGGGGCCTGGAGCATCTCTGTGCCCAGGAAAGGCTGAGAGCCCTGGGGCTGCTGAGCTGCACAAGAGAAGCCTCACAGGGGATCTGATCGATGCTGAGCAAGAGCTCAAGGGCCCAGGGGGGGCAAGAGGATGGGGCCAGACTCTTGTCAGTGGTGCCCAGTGACAGGACAAGGGGCAACGGGCACCAAGTGGAACCCAGGAGGTTGCATGGGAGCAGGAGGAGAAACTTGTTTGGTGTGAGGGTGTGGGAGCCTGGCCCAGGCTGCCCAGAGAGGTTGTGGAGTCTCCTTCTCTGGAGAGATTCCAAAGGCGTCTGGACGTGATCCTGGGCCCCCTGCTCTGGGTGACCTGCTGGAGCAGGGGGTTGTATGAGATGATCTCCAGAGGTCCCTTCCAGTCTCTGTCTGTCTCCCCACTTCTGCTATAACATAGAGAGATTTGAATCAATATGGATTTACTGGCCATTCCCAGAGAAATGTGACAAATGGATGTATTTTCCTTTCCTCTGAGAACCTTCCTAAGCTTCACTGTGTTTGTATTCCTGTAGGACAACAAAGTACACTGTGTAGGATGGGAGCAACGAGGTCTGGTACCTGCTGAAAGGTTCTGGTAGTTTATACAGGACACATACAACATGCTGCTCAGGTACACAAAATACCCACTTTCAACACAGCAATTGAGAGGCAGGTTCAGCACGTGAGCCTTCTTGTCCTAAGCATTCAGAGTGGAAAATGTTTGGAAATTAAGGTTGATTTCATCAGTTGTCAACGTGTCTTCCCTTTCTGCTTACATAGTTTACAAGACAGGAGTATGAAGTGATCAAGCTCCTTCTCAGTATTAATTTAGGTCTCCCGACCTGTAGATGAGAAGGTATCAGTGTAATATTTGCCTCACTGGCTATAGTTGTCCTCCCTGGTTGTGAACCTGGGTAGTAGCACTGGTGGAGCTCCTGTGTCCACCAGACAGTGGACTGACAGGTTAGTGGTCCTATAGACACTCACAGGGAGGATGGGTAACCAAGAACCAGAACGCTGGCTGACCAAGCTGCTTCTGTTCCTTGGGTGTTTTTTAAAGTTCGGATGAAATTGGCACGTTCCCACCAAGAGGTTTGTTTTTCCCTGAACAGTGTTTCCTGGTGTTTATCCTGAAAATTTTTGACCAGCTGAGCTAGAGGATGAGTGAGGTGTTATCCCATATAAATAGTTAATTTCTACAGAGTGAACAGAATGCTACATTAATGGCACATTAGGAAAACATCAGAAAAACCTTAAAAAAAAAAAATCAGAAAAACCTAAGTGCTTTAGTTTAAGGACAAACGGAGGAACAAGTGGTTTGGCATCTTTAGCCTAATTTTAGTAGGGGAAAAGATTTTTAAGAATTATCTGGAGTCTCCTTCTCTGGAGACTTTCCAGACCCGTCTGGATGCGTTCCTGTGTGACCTGCCCTAGATCCTCTGGTCCTGCTTGGCAGGGGGGTTGGACTCGATGATCTCCAGAGGTCCCTTCCAACCCCTCACATACCCTGTCAAGTCACGGTATTCCTGTAAAATCTGGAGGAAAAGACAAGATGTCACCTTCTCTTCCCTTCTGCCTGCTTTTCTGATTCATATCATCAATGGTAAGTTTATGACGGGGAATACTATAATGCACTAAAATGTAATAATACTCTTAATTTATACTATTACTGTGAGAGACGCTGTCTTGGTGTGACTTTAATCAATGGGATACGAAGGTCCGTTCTTCGCAGAAATGAAGATAAATTAATGGGTTGCAACAGGTTATGAATAAACTAAGAGTAAAAACACGTTATCCCAAAATCGTAACAGAGAAGGTACTTCTTATTAATTACAATTCTTGATAAAATACTCTGTTTACTGCCTAAAGCAGGTGAATGAAAGTCATTTTTGTTTGCATTTAGATAACTACTCTTGCCTTAATTCAACTCTAGAAATTTTTACATGTAGTTTTAAAAGGCAAAATACATTTTACGAACATTTTAAGCAAAAATTAATTGCAAAAGGTAAGGCTTTCAGCTCGTAACTGCTGACTGTTTTTTAAATTTATTTCAGGAGGTTTTCTAAAAACGTGAGTGTTGTGGTTGCACAAACTAAAGTCCCAAAAGCTGTGGCCTTATTAACTGATGCTTTTATGCCCAACTCAAAATATTTAGTTCGTGTGACTCCTGATTTGCCTTTTCCTCATATCAGGAGAGTCATATTTTGCTGTTTTAAAATTGAAACAAATTATTTTCTACTGTAATGAGTCCCCTCTGGAGTAGAGAGTAAAACTGGAGGTAGCAAATCACGGTCTAAGGATTGCAAAGAGAGGCAGAAGCACAGAGTTGCATATTTCTTGACTGAAGGAATTTCCAGTCATTTCAATCTTTCAGCCCGAACCTTTCAACCAAAACTCTGTGGAGTTTCAGAATAGAAGGTAGAATTGCTGGGCTTGGAGTTTTTAGGGAGAATTCTTTAAGAATGGGAAAATACTTGATTTTGTAAACCAGGAGGTTGTAGGTGTCAGTTCATCAGCTGTAAATAGCGCTTGATGGAAAGCTACTAAATAATGGAATAGGAGTAAAACAACGTCAGAATAGATACACCTGCCTGTTAGACATCTGGTTATAAAAATTATGCAAATATTTGGTGAGGCTTGTATTTGCATTGCTTGCATGTGAGTGATAGCAGCTGATAGGGCTGACAATCAAATCAGCCGGGTAGCATGTCAGTGAGGGGTTTTCTGGGTTCGTGCCCAAAATCCCAAAAGCACAGGGAATCTCCGTCAAGTCTTGGTGGCCACTGTCCTTCCGTCACATTCATGTCAGTGCTGGGACCGTGGTGACACTGGTCATCCCGGGCAATAAGAGGATCATCAGGAGACCCATACTGCAGCTGCACGTTCCAAGAGGAGTTGCTGGGAGGAGGACAAGGGAGGAGGTTGGGATTCTGCAGACACAGCCTCTCTGACAGCTCCTGCCGGCACAGCGTTGTCTTGTAGAAGTATCTCCACCCTTTTCCAGAAAATACAAGTCATAGTGAGTGTGAATTTCTCAGCCATAAGCTTCACCTGGAGTTAAAATATCTGTTTAATGCCTTCATCGATGACATTGACAGTGGCATTGAGGGCACCCTCAGCAAGTTTGCAGATGCCACCAAGCTGAGTGGTACAGTTGGCTTGTCAGGGGACAGGTTGCCATCCAGAGGGACCTGACAAGCTGGAGAAGTGGGCCCGGGTGAACCTCATGAGTTTGAACAAGGCCAAGTGCAAGGTCCTACACCTGGGTCAAGACAATCCTCACTATCAATACAGGCTGGGGTATGATGGGATAGAGAACAGCCCTGCAGAGAAGGACTTGGGGGTACTGGTGGATGAAAAGCTGGACATGAGCCAACAATGTGCACTTGTGTTTCAGAAGGTCAGTTGCATCCTGGGCTGCATCAAAAGAAGCGTGGCCAGCAGCTCAAGAGAGGTGATTCTGCCCCTCTGCTCTGCCCTGGTGAGACCTCCCGTGGAGCACTGTGTCCAGCCCTGGAGCCCCCAGCACAAGAAGGACGTGGACCTGTTGGAGTGTGTCCAGAGGAGAGCCACGAAAATGTTCAGAGGGCTGGAGCACCTCTGCTATGAACACAGGCTGAGAGAGTTGGGGCTGTTCAGCCTGGAGAAGAGAAGGCTCCAGGGAGACCTCATTGCAGCCTTCCAGTATCGGNAGGTCCCTTCCAACCCAAACCATTCTATGGTTCTATGGAAATATCCTGAAATGTAAAACAGCTAATAGAAAGTTGAGGTAAATATTCTGTCATGTTGCTGTAATTATCAGTAGCAGTCTGTGGACAATTTGCTTGCTTAGTCACAGCAAGCAAATGCTTAAAAAAACCCCCCATCATAATCCCTCTGAAGGCATTTTTGTAGCTCGGTGTCTACATAGTAATGACTCCTGCAGGGGATTGTGCTTTGTGTAGTTCCTAAGAGAGGAAAACCATTGTGAAGGCATAGGACCCTTGATTTTCTTGTCACGTCGACAAGGTAGGTAGAACTGGCAGCTGCATCTGCTGACGTTCTCAAATCTTCATTTTAAATGTTTTACCAAGCCTCTTAGAGACTGGGGAGAAGAATTCTGTTTGCTTGAGTTCGCGGCACTCAGTGACAACACTGGCTTTGACTCACTCCACTCTATTTGTACCACTCTTCAGCGATGGAGAGGACAATCATTCTTTCCTACATTATGTCGTTGTTTCCTTGATGGGTATTTTATTTAAAGCTTCCAAGCGAAAGTAATTCTTTGGATAGAGATGTCTCTGCAGGGCATATATCTGTATTATTTATTCGGTTTTTAAAACTTCTTTTCTTTTTTTTTTTTAAGGAAGATTGTGGAAGGGGCACTGTTCTACCTTGGTCTATTGTTCAACTATTCTTGAACAATAGCCTGGAGAAGAGAAGTCTGAGAGGGGATCTGATCAATGCTGATCAAGAGCTCAAGGGCCCATGGGGGGCAAGAGGATGGGGCCAGACTCTTGTCAGTGGTGCCCAGTGCCAGGACAAGGGGCAACGGGCACCAAGTGGAAGCCAGGAGGTTCCATGGGAGCAGGAGGAGAAACTTGTTTGGTGTGAGGGTGTGGGGGCCTGGCCCCGGCTGCCCAGAGAGGTTGTGGAGTCTCCTTCTCTGGAGAGATTCCAAAGGCGCCTGGCCACGATCCTGGGCCCCCTGCTCTGGGTGAGCTGCTGGAGCAGAGGGTTGGATGAGGTGATCTCCAGAGGTCCCTTCCAACCCCCACCACGCTGGGATCCTGTG
>VZZY01011287.1:299-34724 GCA_013400335.1 Eurystomus gularis | reverse complement strand
CTTTCTGACAGGCCCCTTGAAGTCCTGCAAGGCCACCAGAAGGTCTCCCTGGAGCCTTCTCCTCTCCAGGCTGAAGAAGCCCAACTCTCCCAGCCTGGCCTCCCAGCAGAGGGCTTCCAGCCCTCCCATCATTGCTGGGGCCTCCTGTGGCCCCGCTCCAGCAGGTCCATGTCTCTGCTGTGCTGAGGACTCCAGAGCTGCCCCAGCACTGCAGGGGGGTCTCCCAGAGCGCAGCAGAGGGGCAGGATCCCCTCCCTGCCCTGCTGCCCATGCTGCTGGGGATGCAGCCCATGTTGAGCACCACGGCTGTGGCCCAGATTCCGTACCTCAAAGCAGAAGCTGCCTTCACCACTTTACTTCTAGCAGCCAGCTGCTTTTCTTGCAGCAGATTCAGATGTACACTCTGCAGCTTCACCATCAGTCAAGATACCGCTGGGCGCTGGAAGGTGCTTTGTGTGTTGGAGACTGGAAGGTCTGTCTCACCCAGAAGGGCTTTCTCCAGCACCGTGTGAGCGCTTGTCCTCAGGTGTCTGCCTGACTCCTGTGAACTCCTGTCTGACCCATCCGTCACTTTACACCGTGCGTGTGGGTGTTGAGATCCTGTCGTGCCCCCTCGTATGTAAATCACCCCGGCTGGTGAAACTCCACACTGGTCGTGAAAAAATCAGCGTGTTTTATGTGGTGGCAGCTGCTCTAATGCAGCAGATTATTTTAAGAGCTGTTGCAAATGCAGAATTTAGATCAAGTATGCTCTCTACTCATCTCATTTGTGATTGGTGAGGTAGAGGCCTATGCGGTTGTGCTTGAGCCTCAGTTTAGAAGAGTTGGAAATGCAATCTTACGCTTATTTTCCGTGATAGTATCCTGGAAATTGTTTGAATTCCCACTCAACTCTTTAAAAGAACCCCAAGCTTTGGTATTCTTTGGCAGAATAAGTCTCACCTAACCACTGTGCCTGTCCCAGTATGAAGTATCTTCCTGAATTTTTCTCGTCCCTCTTCTTTCTGTCTCATCACGTTGTGTTCAGGGCAGAGCCAGTTTTGGTTATTTACTCTTCAGTCTCTCCTTTGCTCTAAACCTTCTAAGAAACTAGAGGAATAAAAAAAAATAAATCTCCCACTTCTTCACGAGACAAGTCTTTGTCAATGTTGCCTGTATACCCCCAGTGGGAGGGTATTTTTGCAGGGAAAGAATTCATGAAGTTCAATAATGTTCCCATGCTGTAGATGACATTTCTTCTGGCAACTGACTTTCACACTTGTGCCCTAATTTTTGTAAATTTCTACTTTCTGGTGCCTCACTGCTGCTTTACATCACAGGTTACTCCACAGTTCCTTGTTTGCCTTTGGAGAAACAATGAGAAGTTTCTCCACCGTGAAATCCTTCATTTCAGGAGGAGGAAGCTTTAATAAATACCGTGAAATATTTTGGGCGTACCCACACTGCTTGGAGGGCACCTTACATGCCAATACAATACCTGAAATACTGCTAAAAACTTGTTTCTCGGATTTGCTCCAAGCCTAGTGGCCCCATTTCTCCTTGGAGTCTGGTGAGTGCAGGTTGTAATCCAGTGATGATAGGCCAGTGTGCTCTCTATAGTCTTCTTTGAGGAATAAAGTAAAATTCCTGCCCTGGGCACCTGCGTAGCTGTAACCATCCAGTTGTGCTTACCCTCTGAAAGACTCGAGTCACATTTGTACTGAAAACCCAAACCAGAGATACTGGAGGTACGCAAGTGATGAAGCCAAGCACGCAACCCATCAAGCATTGGGACAGGCTGCCCAGGGAAGTGGTGGAGTCACCGTCCCTGGAGGGGCTCAAAAGACGTGTAGACATGGCACTCTGGGACATGGGTAGTGGTCGTGGTAGTGTTGGGTTGGTGGTTAGACTTCATGATCTTAGATTGACCTTTGTGATTCCGTGATGCTGTGTATGGAGGATGCTGAGCGCAGAAAGCCTTTGTTGCTTAAACTGCATTGCATAATAAAGAGAATGCATATATTTGATTTATTTACAGCTGAGTATACATGCAGGCTTGCTTTTCTTGATTCCTGGCAAGAATAATTTCTGAGTTTCAGTATTATGTACCTACCTAGTGTTCCACTCCTAGATAAGCCAACCTTGAAAGGATAAAATTTCAGGATAAAAGGCAGCCTTGCTCCTCAGGTGCAGCCGAGATGCATTTGCCTTCCTCAGGAAAGCAAAGGAGATTTCCCAGGTCTGGTATCTGGTACCCTTGAAGCTCAGAGCACCCTGGAGCTGACGATAAGTTACTGAAGTTTATAGCCCTCGGCTCTCCTGGCCCCAGAGGACTTCTTTAGTGAATTCTGTGGCCATCTGATTTGTGTGGGCATGGGTCAATTTTCCTTGAACCCTCAAAGCTGGTGGCTGAGGGCTCACAGTCCGCAAGTTTCCACACAATTCCAACCAGAGACTCTGCGACACCTGCTTTGGGAACTCTTGAACTAATATGCTGGTCTTTAATTCAGTTTTCCATGCTGTTTATGAGAATACTACATCATTTTAGAGGCTGAGATAGTTGCCATGTGCGCAGGAGCTTTATTGAGTTAGTTTTCCTTGGTCCATGCTTCTCATGGTGGGTTTGTATTATTTTAATGGCATTTTCTCACTGTCTTCTGTGTTTGTGTCAGTGTTTGTTCAAGTTCCTTCAATCATACGCTGCTAGCAGGAGAGACTCCGTAATGTTCATTTGTGATGTTGTTCGTTCTATCAGCAGAGGGAGAAGCGAAGCAGAAAAAAACCCACTCTTTTTGTGAACATTTCCTTACGTAGCATTTGTTCTGGTTGCTTCTGCAAAAGCAGCGTATGACTTTGCTTGCGTATTTGTCACTGTTTTCCTTCTTTCTGAGTAATTCTTTGTAGTGGAGTTCACAGACGCACTGTCAGATACCTTCAGAAGGGTTTAAGATGGTTGCGTTGCGTTCATCACCATGCGCAATTGAACGCTAAAATGCAGGGGAAGTTTTCTGCATTGTTTCAACTAAATCTCTTTTTGTTTCCCTGAAGTTTCAGACGCAGAGCTTACGTCTCTCAGACCTGCACCGAAAATCTCAGCTATGGAGGGGGATAGTTAGTGTCACCTTAATAGAGGGACGCGAACTTAAGGCGATGGATGCGAATGGACTCAGTGACCCTTACGTGAAGTTCCGGTTGGGGCATCAGAAGTACAAGAGCAAGGTAATTCTAGCCGCGACCTAGAACGCTTGTTGGCCGTGTCTGAAATGTCTTGGTAGTTCATTGTCGTGTTAATTAGCTGTCAGAGCACCTGGAAGTTTTGCACAGATGTTTTCTCACCTGGTTTTCCATACAGACTATGGTGGCTTTTGTTTCTTGTTACGGATCATCCATGGCAGGAGAGAGATGTGGAGACATCCTGAAAAGTAGACACCACTTCTGTGCCTTCCTGGCTTGACACTGGTTGTGTCTTGGATCCCTTGCGCGGTCTTATCCTCAAACCATGTCACACTTACCTTCTCACTTTCCTCATTGCGTCCTTACTGCAAGCTGGGTGCACAGCAAGATGTATGAGCTTAACAGGTAGAGAAGATTCATCAGGGAGGAAACAACGGGGAAGACTTGGTTGGCTTTCTTGCTATTATTTTTTATTTCCCCGATACCTATTGGTTTGAGTATTGCTGTTTATGGAGGTGCTGGGACAGCTGATGACATACGTGACCTTCCTCTCAGCATGTGACAGCCCATGTGCTTTTCACAGGCAGACCAAGGGCAAAGTGAGGAAGAGGCCAGGAGCGTTTAGGCACCACGTTTGCAGACCTCTGAGCCTGCCCTAGGGCCTCCTAACCTGAAATCCGAAGAAATCAAATCTCATGCTTTTCTGAATTAGAATTTTTTATGGCATTTCTGCATTTTAATCCTCTCTGATTTTTCCATGTTTTTTCAAGCCAGCGGGACTGGTGGATGTAGGAAGTAACGGCTGCTTCGTAGGGAAGGTACTAGGCAGTCTCCCTTCTTGCCCAGGGCAGATGTGACTTCTGTGGCTACTGCTTTTGCCTTACAGCAGAAAAATCTGCCAGCTTTCTGTTCCACAGAGCATGGTCAGAAGCACACGGGCTGAGATCCACTGGAGTTACTTCTTTTGTCAGAAGTGACTGGAGTGAAAAGGACAGAGGAAGCTGCTGTCATCGGAGCTGCAAAGGAAAGGAAGTAAAATACGGTTCTGAAAGGAAAAAAGAATTTTTTCCCATGAAAAGTAAACCACAGTATCCTCTCCCTCCCAGTATCGCTGCAGCTGGGGAAGGAGGACAAGATAAAATTCTTGATGTTTAAATACTTACAGTCACCATCCACTTGTCATTGCAGGTGCTTTGCTTTCCTTTGGGCTCGGGCACGTAGCTTATCAGCTAGCTGTCACGTCGGAGAGGGCTTTTTTATTCCACAGAAAAATGGATCCATTCCCAGGGTAGATCCTTTCTTCTGGAGGCTGTTGAAGGTGACAGGGTGCAGGATTCTGGAGGTTGTTGTTGTGTCAGAGAGGCACGGGAGCACTGGCCACCGGTCTTTGCTAATTAGAATTTCTTAACCCTCACTCCTTGACATGCTGCAGAGAGGAAGAACTTCCTGAACAGACTCTAAAGGTCAGATTTACAGTTCGAGGAAGCGTATGCCTGCACAGTGACTTTTCTTTTTTACTCTCGTTTCAGATTGTGCCAAAAACTTTGAATCCTCAGTGGAGGGAGCAGTTTGACTTTCATCTCTATGAAGAACGAGGTGGAATTATTGATATTACCGTGTGGGACAGAGATGCTGGCAAAAAGGATGATTTTATTGGCAGGTTTGTGCAATTACAGCCTTCTTCTTCCCTGGGGATGAGAGCAGATGATTAAAATGAGCCTTGCTGTTGAAACTATTTCTTATGACCATTTGTTCTTGCTTTTTTTTCCTTTTTTTTTTTTCTTTTTTAAGGGAGGGGGAGAGTCTTTTACAAAGTATCAGCACTGCTGCACTGATGTAATTCTTTCATGGTGTAAAATAATTTTTATTGACCAGTAGGTGGCAGCTTTCACCAATTGATAGATTTAGGTTTTTTTAAATAAAAAAAAAAAGCCCCACGTTTAGAGCAATAACCAAGATGCAGGAGGTTCCATATGGCAACATCCAGCTTGGAGGAGCAGTAAGTCTTGTGATACGTAGTAGGTGCATAAGACCAACATTGCATGCTTATTTTTTAACCTATTTGGTAAACGAAATAAGAGTTTTGAAGCACAGCTTTCGGGGCAAAGAAATAAGATCATCCACCCACTTCATTTTCAGGAAAAGTGAATCTCTGAGATTTGTCTAAGAGTTAAAGAAGTAGTATAAATTTGTGCGGTTATGCTCCATTTTAGTGTGTGAGTAGAAGAAAGATGTTAATATTTTTTAACAATGGCATTAACCATTAGCTAGTAGAGGAAAAAAATGTCTTGTGCTTATGTATCCTACAAAGCAGATGTTATTTAGAAAACTCAGATATTTGTTTACATCATAGTTTGACTGATAGCCGTACAGTCATAATAATAATAGTAATTACTATTAATCCTATATATTTCAATTGTTTGTTAGAATATTGGTTGTAGGTGCTTTCAGTAGGAGATTGCTGCTATTATAACTAGCAGAATTACAAGTTTTTTTGGTGGTTAAATCCAGGAATGGAAATCTCACAGACTGAGCCGTGAACTTTTGTGGTCAATGTGGTGATGTTTCTGCTGAGCTTCTCCTCCCCCTCGTGCTGTTGAGGGTAGTGGCTTTCTTCATTGAATTAGATCAGTCAGATAATATTCTGTGTTTATCCCCCACCATAAATCGCGGGGACTCAGGATACACACAGAGCGTGTGGAAACCAAACACCTTTAATACCGACAAAACCACTTTTCAGAAGCATACGCAGTAGGGCTTTATTTTACGTGATGAAACCCTATGGATGGGGTAATACCTTTATATTTGCAGTTTACATTGTGTTTTCTGCCTTGCTGGATTTCGGTTGGCGCGTACGGTGACAATAACTATTTTTCTGAATTAACGAAATAAGTCTCGCGTCAACGCATGGTCTACCTTGGGAAACTATTCCCATTTTCCGCTTAACTTTAGCCTTCTTATCCAAAAGACAGCAAGATTCAGAGTTCTCACGTCTGATTTTTCAGAGCGCTGTCATCAAAGCAGCACTTACGCTGTTACTGTTACCAGTAATTATAAAGTCTTTTTAAGAGCATTGCACAAAATAAAAGACGCTGGTTTTGCTCCAAGGCACTTGAAACCTAAATAAGGAAGTGACAGAGAAATGGGAGGAGGAAGACTTGTAACTTCGACCCTGTGAGCTGCTTAGGGAACTTTTCAGATACCTAAAAATATTGTATACCTCAAGTGTGCATCTATTTCCTTTTAATAATCGCATGCTATTATGCAAGCAACAAAAGGTTTCTGTATTTTATTTAGCCCAAAAGACTTTGATAGCACGAGAAACCTTCTGAGTGGAATGCTTGAAGCCTTTCGCATTCTTCAGCTTCACTCTGGTTTCTGTCGTTTTCCTTAATAGATGTAATTCTTGCATATACCAAAAAAGATGCTCCTTGGACAAAGCTGATCTGTAGCGTTCCTGCAGTGTTTAACTGATTTTAACAAAAATATTTTCAACAATTAATATTTCAATATTTAGCAAAGTATTTCAATATTTAACAAAAATTTCCCCCCGAAATCTTGCTTCTCTTGGTTTTTCTGACCTGCCTGCTGTCGGTGCGTGTATCATCCCTCTTCAGTGTGTCCTTTCAGACACTCTCTCACTTCACCTTCTCCTGGTTCCTTGTCTCTGGATAACGCGACCTGCAGACAAATTCCCCTCCGTGAAGATTTCCACAAAAAACAACTTTGTCATTTGTCAAGCTCAATCTGAATAAAAAAATAGGTCTTAATACCCCCCCTCCCTGACAGTCTTTTCCCAGTCACTGTGGATAAAAATCTCTGACACCTGACAGCTCCACTTTCCATTGACTTCTCCTCCGCGGTTTCACCTTCCGAGGCTGCCTCTGGGAGCTGGAGTACGTCGGTGCAGACACTACAGGCTTGCTCCGTCTCTGTGTGTGTGATGCTAAATGTATATTAATTTTGCGAAGCGCGACTGACTCATGCTCCATGACTCAGGCTCTGTGGCTCTCAAGGCTCACATCATCAACGGAATATTTTGATTCGGGTCCTGGGAAAAGTGGTAATGAGGCTGTGGGAGGGAAACAAAAGACTTCTGGTAGGATTCTCGCATTGCTCGGTGATGGAGAGTAATCCCTTTCATCTCGCCGTGATCTTCCCACTTCCTTGAATAATGTGCAAACAGCAGCTGTTTGTATATAGTAATGCTTTTATTAAATGCAAATGAAAACAATTATTTCTTGAAGATGTCCTGGCCGAAGTGTGGTTAGGAGGAAGCTGTGCTTGGTTGAAGAGATCCTACTCATTGAGGGAAACAGCAGACCTAACAAGAAGAAAATGTAAGAAGAAGTTTGTTTAAGGAGCACTTCTCACACCTTTTCCACCGTGTTGGGTTCTTTGTGTCCTCCAGACTCATCTCCTTGCAGAGCACACGTGAAGGTCAGCAGAATTTCCTGTGCAAAATAGGCATTATCAAGTGGCTTTGGCAGGGGATCTATCTGAAAAGTGGCATCCCTAAAACTGGTGCAGCAATTCCAAACGGAGCTGGCTGTGGGAGAGCAGGGTCACCAGCTGGAAGGTTGAAGGAGCAAACTTCAGGTTCTTCCTGGCAAAGAGCATGGGAAGCCCCCTTGAGTTGAAGTGTCCCTACTGTGCTAAGCTCTGAAGCTTGCCAATTTGATTGCAGAGCAGGATGTTATAGTTTCTCCTGGGTTTGTGATTCCTGTCTCTGTCTTAGCTGCAGTTCAGTGAAATAAAAGAAGTGGAAGGCAAGGGGAAATGGCCTCCAATTGCACCAGAGGAGGTTGAGGTTGGACATGAAGAACAATTTCTTCCTGGCAAGGGTTGTCAAGGCCTGTCTCAGTCTGGGCAGGGCAGTGGTGGAGTCCCCATCCCTGGAGGGGTTTCCAAGCCATGGAGATGTGGTGCTGAGGGACATGGTTTAGTGGTGTTGGGTTGATGGTTGGACTTGATGATTTTAAAAGTCTTTTGCAACCAGAACAATTCTATGATTCTAAGGTAGAATTCTGCAGGGCCTGCATGGGTCATCCTTCTCTAAATTTAGCCTGGAGGGCCAGGGTGAAGCTGGGAATATGACAAGGTGTCAATGCCATGTCTGCTCAGACTGTGAGAGCTTTGCCTTGCGATCCTTTTTTGAGGGCAGGAAGATGAAGGAAAGGTGTTCAAGAAGGCTGAAGACATGGAAGTGAGATTCCGGCTTTGGGGTGGCATGACAGGAGGAGGATGGAAGTGGAAGGAGTGGCTTCTAAGAGGGAGAAAGCCACATCTGTCACAGAACTAGCATAAAGCTCTGTCTCCATCTCAGTGCCCAGGCACGGTCAGCATGGTTGTTCCTGAAGTGAGGTGCTGGCTGGCTGATTTCCATTCTTAACCTTGAGATTTATGTGTTTATAAAATTCGTCTGAGTTTCAGTTGTGTGCATTCTCCGTGAGAGTGTAAAGGATGTCACACACTGTGAACTTCCATCTTGGAATACTCTAAAAAAATGAAATCCTAGAACCGTTTTAATGTTTATTTGGGGATTTCAAAGCCTGGAGAAAGACTTCATACAAAAGCTTTGAGGAAAATGTATGTCTGATCATATGCTGGTTTGTGTGAGGAAACACTTGAGCAGAACTGAGCTTCATCATGCAGGAGATTAAATTCTGGCATCCTTCTGAATATCATTTTAAAAAAAAACAAAAAAACCAAACCAAACCCATTCAGGACCAAAGACATGAGGTCTGGAAGTTCTTTTTTTGAACGCAGCAACAGCTAAAGCCACTGAGGCAGCCATTCAAACAGGCATGTGGACTTCCCTGAGCTCTACTAGCCATTGCTTCATCTGATAAGTAGAAATGCAGATGTATGTGGGTATATTGTTCAGCCTGAGTACCTTTAATATTCGCAGAACCACAGAATGGTTTGGGTTGGAAGGGACCTCAAAGATCATCCAGTTCCAACCCCCTGCCATGGCAGGGACACCTCCCACTAGACCAGGCTGCTCAAAGCCCCGTCCAACCTGGCCTTGAACACCTCCAGGGATGGAGCATCCACAGCTTCCCTGGGCAACATGTGTTGGTGTCTCACCACCCTCACAGTGAAGAATTTCCCCCAGATTTCCAGTGTAAATCTCCCCTCTTCCAGTTTGAACCCATCACCCCCGGTCCTTTTCCCATGTTTTCGCCGTGAGTAAATCACTTTTCCGTATTGAGCCAATATACTCCTGAAATTAAAAACATATACTGCAGTTAAGTTTATGTAGGGAACACAAAGACAAAAATGAAGGTGAAATGATTTTAATCTTCATGTAATTATTTAACTTCCTTATCATCTGCATTTTTGAAGGCGATCTTGACTGTCACCTTTACGATAATCAGCTAATAAATCCTCATGATTGTTACACCTTTATGCATAGCAGTAATCTGAACAAATTGGCTGCTGACAGCCGCAATAAATTGCCAAGAATGAGTGCTGTCAGAGAACAAGTTGTTTCTGTGAACATACAGGATAAGTAAATCCCATGTCATGCAGTTTTATTCAGCTGAACTTATTTGCAATCCAGTACGGCAGGATTTATAGCATTATTTATTGGTACGAAAAATGCGTGTTTATCTTTAAAATGACATTGACTTTTACTCCTGTTTTGTGCCAGGAGATTACTTTTGACTTCATCTGTATCTATTTTCATCAGTATTTAGAGATGCCGCTATCTTTTTTTCCCATCTGACGCAAATTAGGAGCAAAAGACCTTCTGTACAGTATATTCATTAAAGCTATGCATTAATTTTATCTGTAGTGCACCGAAATTTCCCATAATCTCTCTGAATATGGTCGTGAAAATCCCGATCGATTCCGTGTGCCTGCGTGCACAGGTGCATGCCATGTAGTGGATGTTGTGAGATAGAACAGTTCAAATATTGAAAATTAAGTATTTCAGCACCTAATCCACCATGTCATCTTTGGTTTTTTCACAGTAACGAAGCCTCAGAGGGATTTTTTGGGTGCACCTAAATACGAGCAATATGCGGCCTGTGCTGCTGCCTTATTGATGTGAAAGCACAGCGATACACTGAAAGCTCTACACTAAAGTGGGGTTTTTGCGTAAAATATTGATGTCTCCTTCGCTTTTCCTTTTTTCCCCACTGAAATTTATGTGTTTTCGCCATGGGAGGCTGAGCATCATCAGAGGGAGCGGAGGGGTGCTGCAGAGCTGTGCGTGGGTGCTCCAGCACACAGAAATTTGGGTGAAGGACACTGAATATGCTACCACCGACCTTCCTTCCCAGATTTGTTCTGGAGATGTGGCAGAGACTGGGATTTATATTAAGATACTGGCAATTTCCTTTGTTACGTACTGTTGCCCCGGAAGGAGGTTCTGAGTAGCAGGCGTGGCAGTCTGTGTTCATGCTGGTGTGGACGAATCCTGGAGCTTGCTCAATTTTGCGAAATTCTGTGGAGGCGGAACGGTTTCTTCTGGAATTGCAGATACACATTATCACGCTGTTTTTTCAAATGCTTTTTTTCTTGTGGTGGTTTGAAAAACTCCACCTGTAAAGGTGAGGTTGGAAGGACGTATTATTTCCAGAGTTTAGACGCGATGGTTGATACACTGTTGTGATCCCAGTTTGGAACTGCGCGCGCCGGTGAATCACGCAGCGATTCCGTGTGAGCGCAGACACCCACAGCCTGGCTCCGTGTCCTCCTCTGTTGACTATACGTGAAGGTTTTGCCCAAAGAGCTCAAATCTAGAAATGCTACGAGCAGGGCTGCCCGTGACAAATCCTGAGACGGGCTGAGCCGCCTCCATTTCTGTTTGTTGCCAGAGGGAGCTCGATGTCAGTACTGCACCTCAGAGCTTGGCCTTCAGGTATTCCACACCTTACTTATTGCTATCTCCACACATTTTAACTTCCGTTCATGCAGAGGCGCTGCTGTTCTGCTAGAAAGCCAAAAAAGGTTCGGTTTTGGCTCACAGCTCTTCAGTAACTTTCTTCTGACAGGTATTTTATTACTTCCAGCTCTTACTGGCTGCTGTTATTGCCACGTACCGATGCCAAATTGATAGTATTGCCCCAAATATTCTGACGTAGAGAACGCCGCATCCAAGCTGGGTTATGTGTGTGAATCCTTCTTCTGACCCTTGAAATGTTCTCCACTACATGAAGAGCAGCAGAATAAGAGGGATGTGGAAGGAAAAGCGGAACAGCGGCAAAAAGTGGTTGGGGTGTCGGGGAGGGGTTGTGAAGAGTTCTGGAAGGCTCAGGTTGGAGCTGCAGGAAAGCTCTTGCAAAGTTGCTTGGACCAGCTAGTGAGGGGAGAATGGTGTGGGAGGACGTCACGTTCACCAAAGCCGGAGGCTGGTTGAGCAAAAGGAAGCGTTCGTTTTGCTGCACAGAAGTTGCACCAGCGACAGCGCTGGCAGCGCCGCGGGGACTGCGCAGGAAATGTCGCACCATCAAACATCTGCAAGTGCTTTTTTCTGTCGGTGCAGTTTCGAAAGTAAATCTGTGGGTTTACTGTGAAGAGCTGTGCTTAGGAAAATGTGAATCGCTTGCTCCAAAATCCATCATCAGGATTTTGAGGCGTGGACCATATTTCTTTCGGGGAGCAGTAAACACTTGGCCCTCTTCAGGGGCTGCTCGGTGACCTGTATTTCACGTGGCTCTTGTATTTCCCTTACCAGGGCTGATTTACCCAAACTGCAGGACTCCTTCCTGATTTTTGTGTGTGGCTGCACGGCACCTGGCAGCACTGTGTCCCAGGTCCTGCTGATCTCTGCAGTGAGGCAGAGCGCTTCCCACATCCCGGAGATCCTCCCCACCCTCCCAGGGATCCTCCCCTGCATCCTGGGGATCTTCTCCAACCTCCTGGGCATCCTCTCCAGCATCCCAGGGATCCTCTCCAGCTTCCTGAGCTTGCCGCCGTGCTCCCCTCAGTCCATGTCCTAC
This sequence comes from Eurystomus gularis, assembly GCA_013400335.1. Classification (NCBI taxonomy): domain Eukaryota; kingdom Metazoa; phylum Chordata; class Aves; order Coraciiformes; family Coraciidae; genus Eurystomus; species Eurystomus gularis. Next base: position 22,620 of record VZZY01011287.1, on the reverse strand, counting down.
TTATCAGAGTTATAGTCTCCAGCATCTCTGGGAGCTTCCCTGGTTTTCAGCCTATCATCTCTTATCCACCACCTATCACAAGCGTCGCGTGAGAACCTTTTTATTTATTTTAGATTACCTTTACGCTTAGAAATGTCATGCTCTGTTTCTTCCACAAGCTCCACATGCCTGTGGTCCTGTCTCCCTGAGCCCTGCCGCTTTTCTGCCGGTGCTTTGCAGAGTTTCCCCTCTCCGTTTGTTTTACTGGAACATCACGCTCTGCTCGTAAGGGATGCGGAGTCTCACAAGTTGTAGCAGTTCATGCCTCGCTGCTTCTGATGTGTGTCCAGCTCAGTTCTAATTGCAGAATCGCACAGTTTCCTCTCCTTGGCATCCTTTGGAGCAGCATAGACCTGGATCACAGTGGAGTTAAAAGGCTGTCTTCCCGAACAAGTCACGATGATAATTAAGTTGCCTGGGTTGTAGCCAAGTGGTGCTTTTCTGTCCCTATCACTTAGGATTGTGCCAATTCCTCTTTTATGCTTTATTTTGTCATGTGAGAAAATGATCTCGCTATCTGCTGTCTCTCCCTTGCCTGGCCACCTGGCTTTTAAGAGGCCTTCTATGTCATGTCGCTACCTTTGTAATTCATTCATTAGCAAGGATATTTCACCAGGGTGCCAACGCGGTCTTACATTCCAGGTTCTGTTAGAAGTAGAGAGGGGAGGTGATTTTTACCTCTTAGACATGCTGATAATAAAATACTACATATGGTTCTGGCTTCCACACTTTAAAAAGGATGCAGGAGAATTTCACTGGATCAGAAAAGTTACAAAAAAGTCATTTGAGGGCTGTAGGAGATGTGTTCCAAGGAAACGTATAGGGAGCTGGAGGTGTTTAGCATATCAAAAGGAAGATCAAGAAGAGATGTGATTATGGTGTATGAGTACCTTCACTAGGAGAAAATACGGAGCACTAAAGGCTTTTTCAGCCGAGTAAAGAAAGGCATAAAAAGAACCAAAGGCCAGATATATTCAAATTAAAAATAAAACAGAAATGTATTTCTAACAGTTTGGGCGATTAACACACTGAACACAGTTTCAGAGAAGTGGTGGGTTCCCCTTGAATCTTCAAATCTTCCTCCGTGGGAGCTGTACCCTCTTTCTCCAGCAACTTGTCTGCGGTACTTTGGCACATGAGCTTGAGGCGGTTGCGTGGTTTTCATCCCTCCTGATCCACCCAGTGCCTCAAAATCCAGATACGCCCAGAGCCTGACAGTCACAGAATCCCAGAATCCCCACATGCNGCACCACTGACAAGAGTCTGGCCCCATCCTCTTGCCCCCCATGGGCCCTTGAGCTCTTGCTCAGCATTGCTCAGATCCCCTCTGAGGCTTCTCTTGTGCAGCTCAGCAGCCCCAGGGCTCTCAGCCTTTCCTGGGCACAGAGATGCTCCAGGCCCCTCAGCATCTCCACAGCCTCCACTGGACTCTCTCCTGTAGCTCCTTGTCTCTCTTGAACGGGGAGCCCAGAACTGGACCCAGGATTCCAGAGGTGGCCTCCCTAGGGCAGAGTGGATGGGGAGGAGAACCTTCCTTGCCCTGCTGGCCACACTTTTCTGAATGCACACCAGGAGACCACTGGCCTTTCTAGCCATGAGGTCCCATTGCTGGCTCATGGGCGACTTGTCCCGCAGCACTCCCAGGTCCTTCTCTGCAGAGCTGCTCCCCAGCAGGTCACCCCTCCCCTGTCCTGGTACAGGGGGTGATTCCTCCCCAGGGGCAGGGCCCGACACTTGCTCTTGTTGAACTTCGTGAGGTTCCACTCTGCTCAATGATGTTCATGAGCAGAGCACATCTGGAGGGACATGCCTCTGTGCCTCTTTCCGAGGGCTCATCTAGCCAGCAGGATCATTCCAGTGCCCCTGCCCACCACTTTTAGTGCTGACACGGGTGTGCACTGAGGGATGGTACAGTGTGGAGCAGCGGAGTAATCCAAAATACTCAATTGCCCTAAGACCTAAAATGCCGTGAAATTTGTTTTGTAGCCATGCTTGGAAACCTGTCTATGGGGTTAATGGCTGTTTTTGCCATGTTTCTTCAGGCTGACCTCTTCACAAGCAGAGAAGTTTTTTTGTTTCAGCAGGAGCATGTAAATAGTGATTCTGTAAGAAACTGAATTTTCAAAAAATTATCATGATCTCCTGCTTTCAGTGTGACAGCCACCAGTCATATCCAACAAACGTTCTTCTCGAAATGGCTCTAATTTTTCATGGTCTTCAGTCTGAGAATACAAGACAAAAATTTCTACCACCACAATGCCCATTCTGCCCCACTTGCTGGTACGATTCAAGTTCACCTTCATCCTCAAAGCATCTTTGTTCTCCATGGAAAGAGTTGTAAGCGACAAATGTCTTTTAAGAGAGATCATCTTAACTGATGTAAAAGTCAGCACTGCTAGAGCTTTAAAGCTTGGAATGCTTGTGTAGACTCTCAGTAAGATGTGAAGGGGCACTGTCGACCTGAGCTGTCCAAAGCTATTTGCCTTTAAAAGTATTTTGTTAACTTCAGTGCTTGTGATGAACTCTAACCCAAAAAGGAGTTTGGTGGGTTTCCTACTGGTGTCTGTCAAGGTTATTGTAGGATAGGGTTAGTGCTTAGGTACAGGCTACCTTCATCCACTGTTCTGGTCCCATGCAAGGATCCGGGGAAGATAAAGCAGATGTAACAAAAAAAAGTTTAATTCTTTTTGCAGGAAAATTTGCTATGAGGGCAAACAAAGTTGACTTTTCTTTCATTAAAAACTCAAGTATTAGTGGAAAAAAATGGCAATTCTTACAGTGTCTGTAAATTGCCAGGTCTCATCTTTCAGCTGAAGTGCATGTGCCAGCAATGTGCTCATCTCATGCCGAATCATAGAATGGATCATCAAATCAAACCATTCCCCCAGCACTGCCAAGGCACCACTAACCCATGTCCCTCAGCACCACATCTCCACGGCTTGGAAACCCCTCCAGGGATGGGGACTCCACCACTGCCCTGCCCAGCCTGGCACAGCCCTTCACAGCCCTTGCCAGGAAGAAACTGTTCCTCATGTCCAACCTCAACCTCCTGTGGCACAAGAAATGCTTCTCGAGCCTCGGCATCTTCAAGTTAGACACATGTAAGCTTTGCCTCCTGCAAATCCAGAGGAGAGGACCTGGTAGTGAATGAGAAACAGGCTTTCACCTGAGCTTGTATAATTGGAGATGGTCTTAACCTAGATTTCCATAAAATGCAATGGTGAAAGTCCTTAATAGAATAACCCTACGTTTTTTTCAAATTATTTGAGAGCACTTCAGATGATGACGACTTCTGTAAAACGGTTAAGGCTTTCACTGAGAAAAGCTTCCAGATCACTCCCTACCTTTTGTATGATTGTAGGAAATAACAGGCTGATGATGGGCTGTTCATGGAGATCTATCAAGCACAAAACAGAGATGTATTTCTCAGGTAGCCTGCTCTAGATGTGGTGGTATTAGGAGTATTTTGTAGCCATAGGAAAGGTGCACAAGTAAAGTCGAATTGTCAGTTGCTTCATATAGGCCACCAGTATCTGAAGGGGGCCAGAAATCTGGGGAGGGACTTTTTACAAGGGCTTGTAGTGACAGGATGAGTGGTCATGGCTTCAAACTGGAAGAGGGGAGATTTACACTAGAAATTAGGAAGAAGTTCTTCACTCTGAAGGTGGTGAGGTGTGGGCACAGGTTGCCTGAGTGGGTTGTGGTTGCTCCATCCCTGGAGGTGTTCAAGGCCAGGTTGGACAGGGCTTGGAGCAACCTGGTCTAGTGGGAGGTGTCCCTGCCATGGCAGGGGGTTGGAACTGGATGATCTTTGAGGTCCCTTCCAACCCAAACCATTCTGTGATTCTTTTAGCCTAAATGAAAGATAGCATGATATACCGATGTTGTGGAAGTGCTGTATCTTCGAGAACTGGAGAACCTGGAGGTTGTGTCTCTGATTATATGTGTCTCTGTGCTTGTATAGTCTTTGCCGTTTTCTGGTGCATTTAGGGCTCGTTTTTTCCTTCCAGTGGGGACAACTTTTGTTTCCTGTTTTTGAGGGGTGGGTTATTTCTGCCTTTCTTGTATCATAATGACTTCCTGATTCTTTACCTGACTTTAAAAAAGGTTGGACCGCTTCTTTCAATGATTATTGGTTAAATTAAATTGGCTAAAGGTGTCCCTGCCAGGGCAGGGCAGTTGGAATGAGGTGATCTTTAAGGTCCCTTCTAACCCACACCACTCTGTGATTCTGTGAATTCTCTGAAATTTGGTGTGAGTGCAAACAAAGTTGATGGTTTTTTCCATGATATATTTATCCAAGATTATTTAGTCGCAGGGGCATCTTAACCTCCTCCAGCTTTGAGTGCTCAGTTACACTATTTGTTATCTTAAGGAAGGCTTTATACTCCTCACTGCAGCCTAAATAAAAATTTGACCGCCTGTGGACTTGCCTGAGCCTTGTACTGACCATCAGCCTGCGCTGACAGCCAAAGCTCTGCTCTTTCCTTGCTGTTAATTTCATTTCTTGCTCCTTATCACCCAAAGGGTTCAAAATAGAAGGTAAACATGAAGCGCAGAATGCAGTGTCAGAAATCTTTTTCACTGTACAATAATTGAACCTTGTTACTGCGTGAGCTTTGCAGTGGTTTAGACAGCTGCACAACAGACAGTAAACGTTTCTAACAAAGAAAAAAAAATTAAAAGGAAATTTTCCCGTGGCAAATCTGATCTGCCTGTGGTAGCACAGCGCCCATTTTATGAGGCCACACTTATTCTCATAATTGGCTATTTCCTGTCCTTAAATGCCTATTTATTCATGTCTGCCACCTTTTTCTCAGATTATTGGCCCTGCGGTCACCACATTATCTTTCTCTTCAAAACCAATTGAGATTTTTATGAAAATAGTTTGCTGGATGTTTAGTTTAGTGAGAGTGGCAGATAGAACATGTTCTTGTCACGTTAAATAATCGCTGTTAAAAGTAGAGTGTTCAGTGGCTTAACTATACATGGAATGTGTTAATTTACCTAATGCAATATCGTTACGGTTTTTATTTCTTCTTCACCTGCTCGGGGTGAGCTGCTGGAGGACGGGGGTTGGACCAGATGATCTCCAGAGGGTCCTTCCAACTCCGACCACTCTGGGATTCTGGGATGTCTTTAGATTAATGAATTGGCAAAATGTTAGTGGGGGATGCCTTAGGTAGAAGTACTCCAAATAGCGCTTTTTCACAGGAATTCCTGTGCGGTGCACGCCGGCCTGACACTGGACGCAGGCGCTGAACTTCTGGTCATGCTCGGAGTTGCGATCCCGGGAAGTGCAATCTTGTGAACTGTCAAAATTAAAATACTAAAACTCCTGAGCTGTGCGCGACTAATTACTAACCCCAAGGTCTTCTGCTTTTAATTGCGGCCAGCCCTTTGTCAGCGGGGACTCTTTTTCCTTCCCTCCCTTTTGTTTTTAAAGACGTCGCAAAGCTCTTTCTGCCAGCCGGCAGGTACGGAGCCGTTCTTCGTCCGTTCTGAGTGAAGGGATGCTTCAAGCTCCACTCTGCTCGGTCCCTGCTCATTACAACCCGAGACACCTTATTATATAGGAGGTCGTGGCATCATATTTTATCCTGGATGCCTGCGTGAAGCTTTATCTTTGAGCCCCGTGCAGCTCGGTGCCAGGGAGCTGAGCCTTCGGCGTGGTGCTCAGGTCGCATTTCTCTCATCACAATCAGGTCCACACGGGTTTTTGGTGTGTTTTGTTTTGTTTTGTTTTAACTCCAACACAATGAAGTCCACACAGGTTTTTTTTTTTAAGAGAGGGTTTTTACTGTTAGATGAACGGTGTCGAGAAACTTTGGTTTTGTGTTTTTACAAGAGGTATAATTAAAAAGCACAATTTGCGCCTGAAGCTGGAGTTTTAAAATTCTCTTTGACTGCATCCAAGCGAGGCATGTTAGTTAACCTTGTTTCCAGTGTCTTCGTTCTTTTTAATATTTATAATTCGCATGCATAACAGGTTGTAGTTCTAATAAGAAAGAAAAAAAAGTCAAGCAAGCAGCGCGGGTTGAAACTGCAGAGAAATCCCTCCAGAAGCTGGGAAGGAATTTCTACTGATTTCGGGGTTTTTTGTCCAGCTAAATTCGTGTGGGCCAATGTGCCCTTTTCTTGATGTGAAGGAAAGCACAGTCTGACGGAGAATGTTTGTTTCTAGGTGCCAGGTTGACCTGTCGACCCTGAGTAAAGAACAAACCCACAAGCTGGAGATGCCGCTGGAGGAGGGAGAAGGTCGCCTGGTGCTGCTGGTCACGCTCACCGCCTCGGCCACAGTCACGATCTCGGACCTCTCCGTCAGCTCCCTGGAGGACCAGAAGGAGCGAGAGGAGATACTGAAGAGATATGTATGGAGCTCTTCTCTTTTGCCCTTTGTCTGCAAAACGTTTGCTTGTATAAAGAATAACTGTCGGGGGCAGGAAATCTAAATATATCCCTTTTTCCGTTATCACGCTCAGCCAAGGGCAATCATTTAAACTAGTTACTAATTTTATTATCAAGTGCATCAAGAAGGCTACAAATCCTCGTTATACAATAAGGTGATTTTTTTACATAGTAATTCAGCTACTTGACACGACTGTATGACATAAAGAAGTTATTTTACTGCCTTGCGGATAACTTTTACCAAGCACGAAATAACTAAGGGAGCCACTCGGTGACTGTAAAGTTTCTAGTGAGTTTTTATAGATTGTTTGAGGTGCCAGTAGTTTTGGGGCTTTTTTTTGAGTGTCTATTAAAGAGCAGGATAACTTATTTTTCATCTGTACACTAGGGGCTGGAGCAGTATTTTTTGATCATTGAAATAGTTGGTTTTATCATCAGAATAACTGTTTTCATAATCGGAATAATTGTTTTAAACAATATTTCCATTTCAAAATACTCTGAAGCACATTAGTTTCACTTCCCAGCATCCTCACATTACACAGAATCTGTGTAGTTTTGCCAAAGCAACAGAGAGGGGAGCTCTTACTCCAGCATTTGCCAGTACCGAGATCACTAAAAGTAACTGTCTCACTACACACGGAGAAAGAAGAAAAAAAAAAAAGCTATTTCCACTTAAAATTACAAAGCTTTTATTGTACAATGCTGCCAGGTGTTTAGAAAGGCTTCTCTAGACACTCAGCCATTAAACCAAGCTCCGACTAACAAAGAGCCGCTTAATTTTTAATTTTTTTTTAATTTTTTTTTTAATTTTTATTTTAAAATATTCCTATTCCATGACTGACATCCTTTCAATAACTGAATTTAATAAAGATGTACCTTATCAGGCTGTGCAGATAACATGAAGTGCTGGTACTAATGCTGTACAATATTCTTCAAACAGATTAGCAGGATGTGCGCTTCAGCAAATTTATTCTGGCTATCTCCCCTGAATCAGCTGTCTGCTAATGCTTGTACAACTCATACAGCAATAGTGTTATCATAAACACAGTTTAATAGAGGTGACTTAGCGAGGCTGAACATAATATTCCTAAACCAACTGAGAGCTAAGGTATTGTGCACCGCCTTTGAAAAATAATTGCAATTAAGAGAGTTACTGCACATTTTGGAATCCACCAAGGCAGCCTGCGGTTCTCAGAATAGATCTTTATAAATTTAATAAATTTCTGACGGGTACGTTTTTGAGGTGACATACTCCTTGCTACCAGGTGCAACAATACCATATTTCTGTGGATTATTGTGTGTGACGACGCGGCAGTCAAGTGATGCCGATGGTTTTGATAATTTAGTAGCAGCGTAGAAACACGCTACGAATGTGTATTATTAATCGGTTTCCCTAAATTCTCTTTTTTTTCCTTTTTTTTTTTGGTCCCCAGAGTACAGCACAATTATGTGGTGTAAGATTGATCCACTTATTTCCGTTTCATACGTGTTCATGGATAGGTGTCTTTCAATCTATCTGCGTTATCGTACGCCTCTGAAAACATCCATATTTTTGGAGGATGTTCATGTTGCCGAGGCATTAATTTCTCCTTATGTGTTTTTGAAAACTGATACACCGGTTCTGATAAATCTTCCGGTTATCATTAAAGTGACCGTTGGGCAGCAGAAGGAAGAAATGACGAGGATTAGGGAAATCCAGATCGTTGATTTTCACTGGTGTTCGGTTTGTCTTTGGTATTCATATCTCTACTTCAGAACCGATACAAAGACAGAGTGCGTGTGCAATTAGCAAGATGTGCTGCTCCCCGTCGAGCAGCTGTGTTTGGGGGCTTATTTTTTTGTCCTCCTAAAACATGCAGCTTCCTTTGGAGAGATGTATTTTGCACCCTTTCTGCGGCCAAAACCGGTTAATGAGCCCACCTTGCCATCAGATCAAATAGCCCTGGAAAATGACTCTATTACTGTCATTTAACCATTTGTAGCTGAACATCAGAGCCTTACAAATTAAACAGGCATTACTGTTTGAACCATTATTTTACCACAATTGTCTGAAAAGATTAATTCCTTTTGGGGTGAGGAGGGGGGCGCATTAATGGGTACAGACCAAGAGAGATTGTGTGACCTTTTCAGAACGGGTGTGCTGAACCCGCGGTCCCCCTTGTCACAGTTTAAAAACCAGAGGAGCTAGTTTAGAGAAGAAGTTGTTAGCATTCCATTTTTATTATGACATTTCGCAGTCATCCGATTTAATGTCCCTTGACCAGATTGTCCACCGTGAGACGATGGGCTTGAAATGTTATTTAGAGCATTGATAAAAGGTGAGCAGTTCTAAGATGACAGCGAGTCATAAGGCTGGTGGTGTGACATTAATTTTCTCCATAACAGAGATGGAATAAGACGTCATGGTGACAAGCTGTCAATCAGTGCTGGCCCCTCCATGTGTCTCGATGCCATAGGATGGGGTATTGCTTCTCCCATAATAGAGCTGAACTGAGATGCTCTCCCTGACAGCTGCTGCAGCCATAGAGAAAATATATTATACAGCCTTTCATTAAAAAAATAAAGAGGACTCATCTCCAGAGCATTTCAATCTTTTCCCATCTATTGAGGGCTGAAAAGATTCACGGCAAATCACGGGTTCCTCTGCTATGGAAATTTCAGGCTTCAGAAACCATGCGGGTTTTGAGGCCTTCCACAATAATCATAAATAAGACGACAGAGTGCCGTCCGGTAAATCATTACTTAAAGTTACGTACTTAAAGCAACGTATTAAAGCCCTTTGCCTCTCCCAGGACCGCGCCGCGTGCCGCGGTGCAAGGAAAAGTTCAAAAATAACGGTTCTGCGGGATGCTAACAAAGGCAGCAAAGCACAGCGCAGCGCCGGTGCCTCTCCGCAGAAACGAGGGCACCGCGATGGAGCTGGGGGAAAAAAAAAGGGGGTGGTGGGAGGTGGGGCCGGTCACTTGGCTCGCTCGGTGCCAGGACCCGGCTTTGTCTTCTCCCCGCAGCTCGGTGGTTGTGTTGTTGGGAGACTTGGGTAAAAGGTGGAAACATTTTTGTAAATCCTCGTCGCTTTCGTCGTGGTATTAGAGCAGAATTATCTCTGTTGTGGAACCAGTTCTGATAAGAAGCTTCCAAACCTTGGTGGTGGTTGTAACAAACGAGGGATGGTGCCAATGTGCTCGCGAATCACAGCCGTGCCATCGACGCCTCTCTGGGCACAGAAGCAGGGGGTGGACTGCGTGCTGGTTAAAGTTGACCGTCACTGTTTTTAAGCCGTATTTCTGATGATTAACATGTTAAAAATGATTTTAGAATGTATTTACCCTTATCCTGTGATAACATGCGTGTATTAGCGTGTAGGTAGCATGTGGGGGGGCTGCAGTAAACTGGGTTCCTCCGTTCCGTATACCAAGGTCAGACCTCACCTGAGTGTCAGCTGGGGCTTGTGTCGTTAATATCAGAGTGTGATTTAACTGTTAGAATTGCCTTACTAATAAAAAGTCAGGGCTGCGTACTGTATGTCTAACATTTTAATGGATAAACACACTATGCGTAAACATACTGTAGTTTTTGTAAGCTGACATCTAATATTTCATTTAAGCAGCACCTGTGGTTTTCGGATCCGTGGTGTTATTTATCCTGGTTTTCCATAACAGTCCATTTTCCCTTTATAATAAATTAAAGAATTGTCGACTCGGTGTTTTACCTGATGTTTGCATTTTCTAGAAATCCGGACATTACCATAAGCAGTGGAAGAGACTTCACCTGCACTGCATTAAAATGTTAGAAAAGGCCACAGGCATTAAATGCATTAGTCCTCATTTTAAAATACTTCAGAATAAAGGTACATGCTAGTATTTATGAACAAGACTTGCAAAGCCACCCCAAAATTAGGCCACATACGTAATGGGATTTAAAATGGATTTGAAAATCTAATTTTGGTGTCCTCTTTTGGAGTTCCTCCCCTAGGTTATCTAAAAACCTGAATGATAATGCCATGTTTGTTATTAATTGAATCACAGTTGCATTTGGTGTTCTATCATTTGAAATTCTGCAACTTTTAAATTATAGTCGAAGTTCAAGCTTCAGAATTTTAGCCTATTACACCTAGCTGGTGCAACACACCCAGCTTGTTACTTTTAGCTATTTGAAAAAAAAACAAAACTTCACAATCAGCTTTCTAAACCTGCGTTAGACTCTGGTCTTTAATTTTTTTTCTTCCTTTTTTTAATATATGTAGATATTACAGAAATTTCTCTTAAAAAAATAATGACCTATAGTAAGAGCTTTCTGCTCTGGAATTGCAACCATCTCTTTTTTTTTTTTTTTTAATCTTTTTTTGCAAGTGGTTATTATGAAAATTGTTGTTGTAATCCTCTTTTCATTGTCTTTGCTCATGCTCAAGCTTATGTATGGATATTTGCGGCACGCACGCTTGCATATAGTGGTCAACTACAACCAAACCCATATTGGCCCTAAGTCACTGTTCAAAACATCGTTGGAGGCACCAGAAGGAAAATGTGAACGTAGATCTCACAGAAGTATTCAGGAGGAGGAAGTGTTTTATTTATTTTGTTAACACACTGGTATCGTTTAAAATTTTGAATGATAGTTGTTCATGTACTATGGGGGATTAATTCTGTAGAATTCGTGTTACATGTAAACATTCTTACTCTAATTTTTGCTTTGCATTTTTGTAAGCTGAAGTTGCAAAGTGCTGAAAGAAGCACTGACAACTGTACGTTCTTCAGAAAACATTATTTTAAAGAATGAGGATGTTGGAATTACGCTAACGTATCTGGGCTAGGAAGGAGATTGTTAATGTTGCTCTTGGCTCATCCTTTTCGCAACCCAGAATTCTTTTTCTGTTTATTATTTTTTAGAGCCCAATGACGATGTTCCATAACATCAAGGATGTGGGATTTCTTCAGGTGAAGGTCATCAGGGCAGAAGCATTGATGGCAGCTGATGTCACAGGCAAGGATTCATTTCGTTTCTGCGGCGGTAAATAACCACAGTAAGACTGAGCCTTTTTAGAAGTGGAAAAAAAAAAGTTTAAAACAGGGTTTTATCTGAAGGTTATTGTCTGCTTGCACAGTCTCACCTTCTGCTCCTTAAGGGAAAAAATCCACAGACAAGCAAACAAAACTTTTGTCAGCAGGGCAACAAGTCACTCTCATGCTAGCAGAGCCCTGCGCGGGTTATTCCTCAGAGAGTGAAACACACATTTTTCTCCATCGGAGGTCCTGGAAAAAAAGGCACAGAAAAAGACTTCTTTTTCTAGCAGACAGAAAGACACAAAATTATCCAAATCAAAGCTGAATTCCCGAGGACGAGGCAAATGAAGGGTGCTAGACGTAGATACTACTTTAAAGTAGTCACCGAAATGACCACTTGATATCTGCCAAGTATTTCACAAGGCTGCTGCTGATTTCAGACGTTTCAAATAAATGCAGTTTCCTGTAACTACTGCTTATCTGTTTAAGAAGGGAAATAAGAAAATCTTCCGTTTGTTTTCTATTTTATATGATATGAGATGAATGGATAATTCAACCTTTTTGCTTTTCAAAGAAAGGACATAGTGTTTCAGCCGTACTGACCCACATTTCTCCAGAAACGTCCAAGTTATCTCCTGTAAATACAGTCACATTCACACTGCACAGGTTGAGTGGAGCAAAATGAGCTGCTTCTGTGTCAGAAAATAGCCACCTCTGCTTTAGAAAAAAAAAAGAAACGATACTAATCTATCTGGTTTAACTGCAATTTGGACGTAAATGTTTGGTTACAGGAGCAGGTGTAGATATATAGCAACATACTCACTTTTTAATAGCTTTTTGTAAATTAGCACCAGTACTAGTATTTTCTTTTCTTTTTTTTTTTTTGTCTCAGACAAGGTAGCAGAGCAAGCATTTTATTGCTGAAGCTGATCATCCAGTTTGTGGCACGCAAAATAACAGATTGTATTTTGGGGGGAGGCTGGAGAAGTGCTTCTAAAGATTCCTCACTCGGCTTTGACCTTATAATCCAACGTGGTCTGAACAGAGAGAGAGATTAAGTTATTCAGGGGCAAATGGGATAATTCAGTCCCCGACCTCGTTCGGTCTTCGACTTTTCCAGATCAACATGTCATTTGCGCTGGTCGAACAAATTTTTTGGAAATACATTTGATTCAATTAGGGATGTACAGAGCTACCAGGAATTCCCAGACGTAGCAGGAAGAGGGGGAAGGACGCTCGGTACCTTCCCGTGTCCCCCCAGTACAGACTTTGTTCGTTTCTGTGGCAGTTTTATAAGATGGCTGTGCATTCCAGACGTGACAGAAACCGCTTGTTTTTCGGACAAAAAAGTACCTGGTGTTTTGAGGCGAGGACAAAGGGGTTTTCTCAGCTCCTGTAGGGATTTACAGCTATTTCTAAGTGACCAGTGAGTCTCTAGATCTAACCAGTACAGGTCATTCCTTTCAGATTAAACTTCGAATAGCAAGATTCAGGAATAAAGTAGGTGATTGTCAATAAATGACATTTGCAAAGGCTGTGTAGAACTCAGCCTTTATTCCAGTGAGCAATACTTGCTAGTGAGCGTGGAGAGCGCTGCTGTCTGTGGCGTAACTTACTCGGCTCAGGATTGCTTGTCAGAGGGCTGGGTTGCTCTTCTTACTGTTTTGTTTTCTCAGAGTTAATCTTTTGCCCTTTTCAGCTGAAAAGCAGCTGAAACACCTGTATAGTACCTGTGTGGTTTGCTCTGCTTCCTGTCTGCTGAACATATCCCATTTCACCCTCAGGAATCTTTTCATGTGAGGTAATAAATCAAAATTTATTAGTTTGGGCTGAATGGATTTTAAAAATCCTTAATACTCCGTTATTAAGCATAAGCACAGACGGAAAAAGATTTCTGTAATCTTTTAAGTACTCATCAATCTTACTACAGTTGCAAGGATTTCTTTTTTTTTCCTTTCCAAATGTGAAATTTTTCTTTTGTTACCATACACCCATTGAGCAGCATTGTAATACTGTATTAACTCCGTGTGAATAAAGAGCAATTGAGACTCCCTTGAATGAATGAGTAAAAAGCACAAATTACTTTTTAATGAAACCCTCAATTCTTCGCCTTTCCACAGAAAGCCCATAGCCTTGTTCAGCTGAATGCTTCTACAGTAGGTCACTTCAGTTAAGCCCCTAATAAACTGTTGATAGTCGAGGGCAGTTTTTTCTCCTGCCTCAATAGCCCAGTGTCGGACAGTGCGCTTCAAATCGTTAAGGTTAGTACAGATTATTTTTTTTTTTAAGAAAAGAGAGAGATTAAGGGTGCTGGTTCAGGCCTCATTTTACACCCCCTCCCACAGAAGTCCATTGGACAAGGTGCCAGCGTGGGCCAAAGTTCTGGGGAAGTCGTGGGCAGGGGAGCAAACGGGCACTACTGGTTTGAAAGTGGGGTGCTTTTTGAATGTGCCGTGACTGGGTTTTAAAAATAGCCCAGAAAAGAGCAAAGTGAGACTTCTCCTCGCTCAGCCCGCTTGCAAGGAAGTCCAGGAAAGGGAGGATCACTGAGGAGCTGGGAGATTCCCCACCGGTGCCTGAAAGCTCACCCTGATATTGGGGAGAACTGAAAGATACAGCATCTTCCAGGACCGGGGCCTTTGAGAGAGTTTCTAGGTCTGTGATGCTGCTTTCCCCAGAAAAACGGCACCTTTCCATGGTCAAAACACAATTTTAGGGCTTCCACCAATGCAAGCTTATGTTCTGGTTGAAATCGTGGTTGCAGCAAATAGCCCTTCCTGGAAAAAACATATTTTTTAATATGTTGTTCTGAAACTATAGTCTAGCAAATGGGAAGACACTGAGTGTGGTGTTTATTTTTTCCTTCTCTTCCTGAGAAGACAGCTCTGTTTAAATCTTCCGCTGTGTTTTAGCTATTCAGTGCAAGGCTCTTTTCTCCCGAGATCCTCAGCTAAAAGAAGTTATATTTTCCCCTTTCCCCATGTCTTTGCTCGCCTGTGGTTCCTCCAGAAGCCAGGCAGACCTTCTCCAGGGGTCAGCTGCTGGCGGAGCTTTGGCATGGCAGCGTGTGTGGCCTTTTCCATGAAGAAATACTCTGATGGTGCAGTAAAACGTAGAGTGTAACGGACTCATCGTGCCAGCTGGCCTCTGAAATTAGGACATGTTCTGTTCGCCTGGCCCATGTCAGTTTTGGGAAGCGATGGCTTGTGCTGGTCACCATGACGTGGTGCCAGCTTCAGGCAGCTCGTCAGGTGAGCGTGTTTCTTCTGGGTTGTAGGTGGGTTGTGGTGGAAGGCGGCTGGCTTTGTGGACAGTGCCAGCCTCTCCTTGACTGGGGCAGATGCTTTCCTCTTTTTCGTTGGTACTCCAAACTAAAATTCAAACCCTCTGCCTCATTATCGGCGAGAAGCGAGCGCGGCGAAAGACGCGCCACAGGTTTGGTCGACTTCAGCCGAAGTGGATACATTCCTTATTTTAAGGAATAATAGTTAGCAACTCAGATTCATTAGCAGAGCAAAATCCAAGCTCCGTGTGACGGCCTGCCTCGAAAACAGTTTGTTTTGCTGTCTTTGGGCTTTAATTAAGACGTGTTCAACCCCAGCCCCCTGGCTCCCCTCTCCCCCTGCCCCCACCCCGCTTGCTGTGTCACAGGCCGGCGATCAGACGCTTTCAGATGGTCCAGCCCATGACTTTGACCTTCTGCGCGGTCCGGCGTTCCCTGGGGAACCGTTCAGCTCATGAGGTCTGATTTCACACTTCCAGGATGCCTCGGCTCTCTTAACAATGACAGGGAGACAAAGCCCTTTAGAGCGGGCCGCATGGGGACTTGTTTAAATTGGAAACTAGAGAGGAGTCAAGGAACAAGGTTACAGGCTACAGAATAGTGCTTTTAATAAAGAGCTCACAGCTCTGGTTCAGCTCAAAGAGGGCTACCTCTGTACAATTAATTGAGACATTTATCTGGAGCATCTTAGGCCTCTACTTTCTCACAGAATTATGTGATAAATATCAGCTAAGAGGCAAATGAGATGTGCATGAAATGAATTTTTAACACTTTGATTACTGTGTCTCCAGTCTTCATTAGAAGTAAATTTATTTGTATTTCTGACCTCATTATTAATCAATTGTCCGCGGGGGTTTTTTTGGTTGGGTTGTTTGGTTTTTTTTTTTTGGCTAACGTGATTTCAGAACGTGGTGTATCACACAGATTTTGCTAAGGAGCTTGGTGATTTTTAGGTTTACAGTCAAAAGCTTTTCAGGCATCTCCTCCTTTAAAGAATAGAAACTAAGCATAGAAAATGAGGCAGATTTTTTTTTTTTTTCCTTCTTTTTCAGTTTCATGTCTGGAATTCAACCTCTTGTCTGAGAAAATTCCATGTTAAAATTTTGATTAAAGTACTTGAAAGTAGGATGAAGATACCAAGGTGGCTAAATGTGCAGAATGTAAATGAGTTTTCTTAAATCTGTTCTACTAAAGTGTCCTAATACCACATGTGCAAAAATAGTCTTTGAAATTGTTCTTCAAATGCTAGGAAATGTCAGAGTGATGTACACAAACGTTAAATTCACAAAGGTATGGAAGCCCATGCATGTAAAATTGAAGGAATAAATTCAGAGGCCCTTTGGAAATACGGTTCCAAAAGTAATTTGCTCTGTCAATTAGTGCAACCAGATTTCAATATACACTTGAATTATCTCCACAAAGTATGGAAATCTGCTCCATGGGCAGTCTTCTGTGGCAGATAAAATCTCACCTGGTCCTGTCGCCTGAAGTCCCCGGCCCAATGTCACGTACTGCAAAAATATTTCAGAAAGCAGCAGTTTCAGGACACTCATGGCCAAATCAAGATTTAAAAGATGTTCTTGGTTAACCGTGGTGTTTAGAATGAAATACATGGGGAAAGGAGTTGCGATTTTTCATATTATGGTTTCTTTCCTGTAAATAAACACGGTGTGGAAATGAGTCGGACAGGACGGTGGCCCTGCAGCGAGTGGCCTGGTGAGACACCTCACGCGGTCATGCCGGCCCGTTGCAGCACGTCCACGGCAGCACCCACGAAGAGGAATTACCATCTCCGTTTTCAAGATGGAAAAACTAAGAGAGGTTAACTGACTCGGCTAAGGCCGACAGAGCAAGTCCTTGTCAAAGCTGGCATTTGGCTTGGGTCCTGTACTTAATCCATTAGATAAGGCGGCTTCTCCTGCTATTGAGCCATTCCTTCTCCTGGCCAAAGGTCAGGCTGGCTGCTCGGCTGCAAGCAGCTGGCTGGCAGGGAGCTTGGAGCAGCATTAGTGACATTAGCGTCTGCGTGAGTGGCACTGCCCCCCAGAGTCATGAACTGGCTGTCTTGTCTTCCCAAAAAAAAAAAAGGCCTTTTTTTGGCTGTTGGGGACTTAGATCTGTAATGGACAGGCATGGCCAGCGGTAGGGGAGAGCCGTAATAGCCTATGAAATATTCAAAACAATATTTCAGCTTTCATAACCGCGTTAAACTCCGTTGAACTCCGCGGGGCTGTGGTTTGCGAACCTGACTTTTTTGAAAGCAGAAATGGGGCTGAGATACCTTATTAAATTTTCTAACCATCCAAAATGTCGAGCCTCTGCTAATCTGGTTGGGTTTTGATAACGTAATTTCAGCAGTGCAGAAATTCACGCCGCGCTTGGTTCAGAGGAGAGGGAGGGATTTGCTTAAAGTCCGTTCGTGGTCTGGCCAGGGCTGGAGTTGGCTTTCTGTCAGTTTATGTAACTTCACGGAGTGGTCAGCGGCAGGTAAATGTTAAAGCCAGTCTACATCTAGCCTGCCGGAGGTTCCTTTTGCTGGGAGAACTGCCAAAGAAACAAAACGAGGAACTAACTGTGTCTCTGGGCATATACTGAAGGAACGTGTGCTTTCCGTAGCCGTGGCAGGAGCATCTCCACAGGGTTCACAAGGAGCTAACCCCACGCTATCTCCTCTCCCTTGCGAGTTAATCCTGATCAAGCCCAGGAAGTTTTTCAGGGCACAGGTAGCTCTGCCTGTCCCCTGGGTTCCATCTGCTCTGAAAAGCAGTTGTGTCAACAGCGGTTCCCTGTAAGAGTCCACAGCAGCCCTGGGGGAGGAAGAAAGAGTCATTCTGCAACTCGTGGTCTTGTTTTCTTCACTACCAGCTGGGTTTTCAAAGATTGAAAACAGAAAAGCATGGGTTCCTCTGGCTGTGCGCAGGTGGTTTTTTTGCTGTCTAAAACAGGGAGTCATCTCACTGCATCACATATGGGTGTTTCCACATGTTTGTTTACTAAAGTCTCCTTTTTTACAGCATTAACCGAGTAATAGGCAGACGACATGCAGTTTTCTGGAGACAAATGTATGTGCTTAATGGAGTTTTATAATGACAGGACATCGCAGTTTAACTTGTGCAAAAACATGGCAAGCAAAAAACGAAAGTTTAAGCTTTGATAGCTTTTAATCAAGAAAAACTCTTCTTTATGTACAAGGAGAGCTAGGAAGCGAATACAAAAGTGCAATTATGTTGAATCAAAGTCCCTCTATGGGAGAATTTCTGTGCCCCAAAATGAATTTTTAAGGGGAAAACAATTTACCGAGAATCAAAAATTGTTATTGGACAACTTCCCCCCCGCCCCCAGGACCGTTGAAGAATGCATTTTTTTAGCTTGCCCAGAGGTATGAATTATGTTGTATTGCAGTTTGACAGCTTTAATGTGCAGGTGAAGTTCATGTTCATACAAGCAAAAGATACTTGAATTGGTCATAAGTAATTCGATCTACTGTGGGAAATCAGAACTTCCAGAGTTGAATTTGAGATTAAGCCCAACTTCTTGTTGTTTTAGCTGCCCAGTTGACTGGACTGAGTCCAGCTCACCTCCAGCCTGCAGGATGAGCTGCAGTGACCTGCATATGAGACCAGTCCACCAGTTCACAAGGGTTCACAAGCCACGTAACATCTTTGGTGCTTGCTGGTGAGTTCCAGCATAGTGAGCCCACTGATCTATGACTGTGGACATCCAGTGGCCTTTGAAACGAGGGAAAGGGCCTTTCCCGAACTTTTCCAAGTGAAAAGCACAGCAAAACTGTTAGGCCCTGCGGTGCTGGAGCTAATTGAGAAGAAACTTCAGAAGCTAAAGTTGTGTGGAGGTAGAGGTTTTGTTGTTTGGATTTTCTAAATATTTTGAGAAGCAATTAGAAACTGTAACTATTTCGGTCTCTTTTCTGTGATGAAAAAGTGTACTTTGCTTGCAGGAGAGAACAAGTTCCAGTGGCCAAACTGACCCTGAGGACTCTGAGGTCCAAACTGACTTTACTTCTTTTGTGAAGGGCTTCCTGGGCAGTGGGGGACGTTGAGTTTCGAAGCAAATAACCTCTCTCTAGCTCCTGGTTGGCCCGTCTTGCGTTAACCACTGTTGTAGGTGGAGCTGGGCTGGTTTCAGGTGATGAGTGTACAGTACACCCGGGGCCATGCGGCAGGTCTGAGAAGTAAGGTGGCAAGTAGAAGACTAACTTTTTGGTTAACATCTGTGGAGTGTGAAACATGAGGGACAAAGTGCTGATTGAGGTAAAATACTTGGGTCTGAGTAAAGTGATCTTGGGTCATGCTCCGGTCTTGCCAGCTGCCTGAAGACTGAAGGCAATAAGCGTAGCACAAACAAGGGTGTCTGTCAAACGAGGTGCAAAGAGATGAATAAGATGAGAAGCTTCAAAAGATAAGTAGTTCTTTAACGTTTTTCAGTGGTAGCTTACATGACAAAGTAGCATTCCTTCTGTGGGACGTTCTCAGATATCCCAGGTCTGTAATGGGTAAAGGGGGAAGAAAGGTGAGGGAGATCTGTCAAAGGAGATGCTGCTTTCCCTTCCAGATTGTTATGCCTATTATGTAAATTAGCACTTCATGTCTGTCATTTCAGGAGCCTTTAGGAATGTGTACAGTAGAGTTCCAAAAGCGTGAGACGTCACAGCAACAGAACAGATTAACGAGATTTGTTTTAGTTCTTATCGAGGTTTACTGCAGGTCTGATGTCACTAGATTGGAAGGTGTATGTCACTGTTTTTTACTGCCTACTCGTATCACGAATTCCTTTAAGCAGTGCTGAGTCTGATAGTGACTAGTCCCAGTGATGTCATGGGCTTACTCAATGTCTTAAGTGCTGGTTTCGGTGGTGGTCGTCTTACCCGTGGACAGCACTGAGCACACATTCAGGGCTGTGTTCAGAAGAAGTTTGTAGATGTCCTCCTGATCAAGAGTTCAGTACCTCTAAAGTCACTGCAGTGGTAGCTGGAGGGCCATGAAAGGCACGGAGCAGGGAGCTGGTGGGAAGATCCTCGCTAGAGACAGGGATTTGGGTAGAATTTCTTGACATATGACAGGTGACATATGGTGATGTATGACAGTCATGATTTGTTCTGTAGTGAAAGGCATACTTGTGATGACAACACAGTTTAGAATAATTGAACTTAGGCAGCGTAAGTGCAATCGGAAGTTTTTAAGGGTCCTTTTAGAGCTGTTAGTTGGACACCACAAACTTTTGTGAACCCGTGTGCTTCTTTTACCTACAAATGAGGAGAACCATTTCTCTATCTTGTTTGAAACTGCCAGTTGCATTAACGAGACAGAAGTTGTCTGAGGTTGCCCTGGGTAGAGTATGTGCTGTGCTAAAGGTACTGGTTTTGAGTAATACAGTGATGAGCATACATTGCAAATTCCCAGATTTCCTTGGTCCTCCTAGAGACCAAGGAGACGTAAGGACAACGTCTTTTAATATTTTATTGCTCTCTTAAGGCTTTCATAAGGAATGACCTCCTTGTTTTGAACACGCTTGCAAGGCAGCAGGTTGCCATGGCTGTCAGTGAGAGTTATGATTACAGTTATTCTTTCTAATAATGAGAACTTGAAAGGTGACAGATGGATATGAGCTTCACCAAGTACTTGTGCATTGCTCTGGCTTTGTCTCTCTGGATCATCTTCGCTTATTTGGGTTGGTATCCAAATAACATTTGCACGTACCATATGTTTAGCACGTCAGCAAAGAGTGTTGCCTTTCGGATACCCAGCTTAGTTACGAGTGTTTTAGCATATGGAAGAAGTGCCCATAGGCAGCGGTGAAGGGCTTTGCATATGGGAACTTCATAGCCTCCTCATATGGTAAAAACCGTGTTCCGTAGTAGAGATGTTCCTAGCCAGGAAAATTCTACTCAACCATGATATTTGTGCCTCCCCTTGTACCACTTCAAAATATTTCCTTTTGTCAAATTTGATTTCAAACTGTTTTTGAGCTGTAGGGAGGAGGACATGTTGGGTGTTTTTATTTCATCACAGAATGGGTTGGGTTGGAAGGGACCTCAAAGATCATATAGTTCAAACCCCCCCTGCCATGGCAGGGACACCTCCCACTAGACCAGGTTGCTCAAGGCCCCATCCAACCTGGCCTTGAACACCTCCAGGGACGGAGCATCCACAGCCCCCCTGGGCAACGTGTGCCAGGGTCTCACCACCCTCACAGTGAAGAGCTTCTTCCTAATTTCCAATCTAAATCTACTGTCTTTCAGTTATTTCTGTAAGCCGTTTGTCTTTGGTTTGATGGAGGACGTCTGTGACCGATGTTACTTATTATTTAGCTTTCTTAAGTGGATTGATACCCGTATAAATCTATAAGGAGAGTCACTGAGAAAGTGCATGTCAACAGATGCAGGAAATAAATGAATGTAGTAAATACATTCTTTTTGCTTGCAGAAGGTGGCCTTTAGACACCGTGGTGCGTTTTCCTGTGTCTGGGTACAATTCATAAGCACAAATCACGTTGTACCATCGCATGCAAATATGACTGATGATAATTTGAAGGAGATAAAGTCATATCCTCTCGCTCACCTGCTCTGTCACTTCTGCCTTGTTGTTTTAACTGTCTTCTGGGTGTTTCTTGTTCAAATGCTGAAACCTAAAGAGCCTAAATAAATGTGTTTAAGTTTCCAGCCACCTTTTAGGTTGGTGAAGTAGGAAAGCCCTGAGATGCGTGATACACCCGTCTCTGCTGACTGATGAACTGATCATTTCTCAAGTTTAATGGGAAGGTTTCAGCAGTGTGTTATTTTCTGGGGAAGGTAAACTCTTAACTGTAATTCACAGTGTGTTTAGAACAATTATTCTTTATCATTAAAGTTAATAATATGCACATTAACCTCTGATGTAGTCTGAATCAATACTGCAGTTTGGGAGATGTGACCCCTGGACAGCTTTGTCTAAATATTGATTTCATTGTCATTTGTATAAGGTATGAAACAAATTACATGGCTCCCTAATATCATTAATGTAGCCCCATTGAGCTACTCGATTTATGGCTTCTTGTAACACGTGGCAAAGCATTACAGAATTATTGAAGACATTGTGAAATATGATTGCTTAGTCTGCTAGATTTGATTGCGGAAGGCCAGCGCCAACACCCAATAGCTTTCAGAGACTTTGCTGTCCAAAGGAAGTCCAGCGATGAGAACGAGCCACTCTCCAGCGGGCAACTCCACTGTTAATTTCCGTCAGACAAAGCTCTCTTTGGTTCTGGGAGCAGTGTTTTTTTCTGCCAGCTTTCTACTTATGGATTTGTAGCCTTACGTGAAAATAATGCGTACGCTCGTATTCTGTGCCAAAGGCAGATGTTCTCTTCTCATAGTGGAGGAAATCAAAGTAGGTAGGAGGGACAGCATCTCTCTGTCTTGGACAGCATCTATACTGGTTGTCATTACTGTCATAATTTGAAATATGAGTTAAATACTTTACTCCACACTGTGATTTCTCCCTTTATTGCCTCTTTATGGCAACTGTCTTCTCACCATGCCCCTCATGTTTTCATTACTGCTCCTCCCACCATCGCTGCTCCTCACAACACCTTCTTG
>VZZY01011286.1:137177-228228 GCA_013400335.1 Eurystomus gularis | reverse complement strand
AGCCCGCGGGGGAGAGCCCGGCTCTGTTACCCCCCCGGCTGCGCGGTGCCCGCCGCTGCGCCTCTGCAGGCGGGGGGTGCTCCTGGCCTGCGGCGCTGCCTGGCCCCGTGCTGTGGGGGAGAGTGGGGCCCTTCATGAGGGGAGAAACAGCGCTGCGAGCAGGCGGGTGGCTGGGGAGAGGGAAACCGTGAGGAAGGCCGAGGGCGTGGTGTCTTTTGTGAAGTAAATCGGCGCTTTAAAAGATTAAGTAGCCTGAATTGGGTACGTGGGATGAAGGTGGAAAGCTCAGTGTTGAAAAAAAGCGCAACAGACTTAACGTCTTCCTTTGAGATGTTCTGAATCGATGATTTTTCTTACTGTGACATCAATAGTTGCTCCCGTGGGGGCGTTCTGCCACCCCCCCACCTTACACTCCCCCCGGTAGGAAATTTGTATTTCCTAAAGAAAAATCTGTGAAAAATGAAAGTTTTTAGCCTGTTATATGCATTAGTTTAGATTATGGGAAGCCGAGTGCTTTGTAGGAAGGAGAGATTCATTAGAGGGGAGGAAGGATGGATGAGAAAGAGAAGTAGGAGCAACTAGAGACAGAAAGAGCAAATTAAACTAGTGAACTTAAAGTATGAATGGTTTTATTCTCACGAATGCAATTATGAGGGATATATTGTTCAGCAACAAAATTTTCTAAAAAGTAACAAATCTATAGAATTTTATTTTTAAAATGAAATACTCTTTTCTCGTCAGTGACTTTTAGTGGCGGACTTCAAACTTGCTATAAACTATATGCTTATGATCGAAACAGAGCTGCACCCCGGGTTGTCAGGTAGAAAACTTATAAATAATGGCCATGAAGAACTAAAGAAAATTTTGCAAGAGGTATGTGAACGTAATCCTTGATCAGATTGAAGGCCTGGCACTACACACACCTTTTTATCTCTTCATTGTAGGATAAGTGAGTTATACATAATTGAAGTGCTACAGTGATGCAATATGTTTAATTTTTTTTAACGAATAATGGATGAAGACATGGAATAAAGTCTTCTGTAACAGCAAAATATCTGTGTAAAACTGTATGCAAGGAAAACATGACCTTGCAAGCTGCTAACTATAGGATTTTAGTAAGTAATAAAGGCATGATTAACCTACTCTGTTGTCCTGATCACAGTGGCTTGAGTTATGTAATAGGCATAAAGACTTTTCTTTTGTGTCTGGTAGTGGCTTACTTTGCATGATGAACATAATGTTTACATTGTTGGTGGTGACAAGTGTGTAAGGAACATATGGGAACATCTAAACATGCCTCCAGAGACATACTTTAGAAATATAGTTTAAAAATTTGCTAAAGGTAGAACTGCTTAATACATTTTAGTATGTTTTATCACCATATCTGTTAAATCAATGGTTTGGTACTGCGGGTGGGTAGGATAGAATGCATTTATTGGGACAAGGAATAGTAGATACTGAGTTACAGTTTTTTTTTTCCAGCTACGCTTGCAGCTTTTGCAGTTGGTATCACAGGGAAGCAGCAGATGGATTCATCATATGATCTGTGGCTTAGAAGAAATCAGATTTGGTAAGCTTTTTCAAAACTACCTACCATTAATACTACTTCCTAAATCATTTTGAAACAATTGTGTTAGACTACATTTGTAAAAGATCCGTATTGTGTGTCCTGAGGCCGTAATACTTTGAAAGATGGCAACTGTCTAGGCACCCCTAAGGCTGAATATGTTCTTTGCCAGAACTCTGGAGAATAATGAGATGATTTGTGTTGCTGCTGAGTTGCCTTCATTTCAAAGCTATCCCTGTGCAAGGAGTTCAGTTTTATTTGGGATCTGAAATTTCAGGTTTTTCTGTATGTTCTGCCAAGGAGAACGCAATACTGGCTCTGGAGGGTTCACGTAAGTTGCAAATGGCTCATAAAGAGTGCTCATCTTGAAGAAGCCTGGTATAAAAGAAGTTGTCATAGGAGTGGAAGAAGGACTCTGCTGTTCTTTTCTCTTGTTATTTTTGTTCTGTGCAATTATGACAATATATGATATACACAAAATGAAGATTTGTTTCACATAAACTTTTATCTTATTCAGATGAATCCTAGGACAGATTAAAGAAACATACTAGTGAAGATAGCTCATAAGTAATACCAGAACTGTTTTTACATTGCTCTCCTCTGCAAAGAATCTCACTGTGCTTGGAAGTACTCCAACTGTATTTCAATAGTAGACCAAACCATACTCTGCATGCACAGGACTGTTCTGCATGCTGGAGCTATGATCATCTGTTCAAGTGCTGTTTTCCTTATTACTGTCTTACACTAGCAGTAATCTATTTGTTCTTCTCAAGACTAATAACGTGAGGAAAAGGCATCACATTAACTAGAAGAGCTGGCAGTGTACAGGGATATGTATTGTCATCGATTTTATTTTTTTTTTCTCCAGTCAGGAGATGTATTACTATATTTCAAAAGCTTACAAACACTTGCATTCACATAGGAGCTTGCAAAAGCAAAGTTGCCATACAGCTTTCACGCGGGAGGCCAGAACTGTCATGGTCCTCGCTATAAAACAGCATGGCTTGTGGAGATGTGTTGTGTGGTTGGTGATTCTAATTGTGCTAGCCAGTCAGTTCAGTTAGCCACAGTTCCTTTCTCTGGTGCTGCTGTGCCATAGTATAGAAGGATGGCAGTAAATTCTGAGCCTACAAGGATTTACCAACTAGTACAAAGAGACTACTCAGCTCTTGGGCTGATGGGACATTAAGATCCAATAGCTTAGCTCAGCAGGCTTTTTGTTATGTTAAGCTCAGACTTATGTAGAGGATGGGCATAATGCTTACTGAAATCCACCATGTTTTTCAGCAGTTGTTTCTTGTGACAGAGGGCTCCCATTAAAATGTTAAGAGTTGTCTTTGACATCTACTGGAGTCCCCAGCGATCTATATGCTAAGCATAGGAAAGAAATCTGGCTGTATGGCCTGTTAACAGTCTGTATTGTTCCATTGCTGTAACAGAGGAGATTGTGCTTGACCCAAGCTGTTTAAACTTTAAGGGTCTTAAAATGGGATGTAAACTCTTCTTTTGCAGTATCATTTGCATGTTGAAAGGTGCTATATGTGCTTTTAAAAAGGTAAATAGGGACATTTATATACCACCACTGATGACCAGCCACCAAGTATGGTATCATAGGTGACCCTTAAATGAAAGTGTACTGCCATATTCTCAAGAGGTAAGGAAGGTTCTACAAATGTTAACGTGTCTATTTGGGCAGCAAGTGACCAACCTTGAGGCATCTAACTTCATTTTGTCTCAGTTTTGAATGCTTAGGCTAAGCATATTTGAAAGCATAAAGGCCTTAGGCTGTCTGAATTGTTTCATAGCTAAAATAGTATTTATGTTCTCAGGGCTTACATGAAACAATGTGTCTTCTGACTATTCAGAAATCAAATTTTGTATACATTCTTTAGATAGACTTTAGTATTCCTTATAGAACTGTTCCTCTGTTACAATTTTTTATTTTTCTTGATGGTTTTAGGAAAGTTTAATTTTTCTGTTCTAAAAGACTGGTTTTGCATTTTCTGTTTTATGTTCTGTTACTGAATTTAAGATCTAGGGAAACTGAAAACTGGCTTCCTTCTGATGTTTTTTTTTCCTTTTTTTTTGCTTGTTTAAAGATGTCTGTCTATGATTTCTAGAGAACAGAATAGGATACATTATTAGTCAGGTTTTAGATGTTTTAGCGAGAATCTCGCCATATTTTAGCATAAATAGAAGGTTGTATAAAAAATCAAATATAAACAAAACTATTTGCTTCAAGTGGTCTATACAGTGGTGTTCTTTCCTGTGGGAATGTAAGTCTTTGTGCATTTGGATGTGGTCAGTTATTGCTAATTTTGTGACTTAACTATAATGTACACATTTCAATTTTTCTGACTGTTGTGAATGTTTGTATATGCTGCTTTCTGTTGTAGCTGGCTGCTGCTCTTGCACCTTGATCACATGTCCATTCCCATTGCGGACTTTTGCAAGTAAAAGCTTGCATTTTGTTTTCAAGATGATCAATTTATAGGAATTTCGTGCATGTTCTCAAAGTGCCTAAATGTTTCTAATCAAGCTCTCTAGTTTTCATGTAGGATGAAAAAGCAACTGCGTCTTGCCAGACATTTAATTGTCTTATGTAGACATTTAGTTGTGAAATTCTGCTGTGGTTCTTCAGATTCGTTTATCTTTTGATATAATTTACTGCTCTAAAACACAGTCATGGCTTTCAGAATCCATAGGGTTGCTGAAAACTTAATTTAGCAGTGAGGTTGTTTAGTTTTGTCTCCCATATTACCCAACTTACACTGTTAATCTTTTCAGATCTCCCATGTGGTGGTTGTATTCCAGATCCTTTCCTCCTTAATGATCTGTGATGATGCTATTCTTTCACATTCTACCAGTAATTAGTTAATAGATACCTGTTCTGTATTCTCTAAATCTTTACCATTTCAGTTGTAGATTGAAGAGAAAACTGAGAATAACCTTTTTTCATTTCCTATTTACCTTTTTTGCAGTGAAATTTATGGCACAGTATGTGTCAGTTACTCATTGAAATATGATCCTGACATGGCAAGCAGGAGTAGGCCTTACCTCAGTTTGAGTAGGAGATCCCTACAGAATACTCAAGTGATCTGCTCATTGAGTCACTAACAGTCTTTCCCTGAATCAGTCCTAAATTGGCATCCTACGCTCAGTGATGGCTCATGTAGTGGAAGAGTTTGCTCACAGAAACTAGTAGAGAACAATTCCGGTTATTCAATCAGAGTGTATATATATATGGCTTTCCAAAGTAAGGCCTTGCCACGTAACTTGTCATTTTCATAGTGCAGTTTTTAACTATGAATATCCTTTGCAGAGACCCTTGCTGCTGTGGTATAGTCTTTTCAAGCTGCCCTAGCACCAGTAGAAATGCCTGTGATGCTTATGGGTGCTACAGCTATTACTGTGGAGAGCCCTGCAGTTGTGCCAGTTCTAAATGCTAACAAATATTTCTTTTACTTTGCATAGCAGAAGAAAGAAACTCCAGTATTTGTTGTAAGGGCCAGTCATTGCTAGTACCGACGCATTATGTAGCTTTAGCTTGAGGTTTCATTCCTTGAGTGGCTCTCTCTGAACCTGAAGATCTGCTCTAGGACTAAACTCACTTTTGTGTCTGCATTTTTTAAAGTAATTGGCCAAGCAGGAAGAAAATTATTTCTTCAGTGAAGCTGTTACAGAACAGGGATGTGGGAGTCGTCCTTGTAATGCTCCTGGAGGTACTGTCTTTGACTTGAGATCTAAAGCAACTGAGGTTCTTCTGGTACTTTTCCTAAAAGTTAGTCTTGATGACTTGGATATTTTCTTTCTGGTGCGGTTTGGAGGGAGGGAGGTTGCTGTTTGGTGATTTTTTTTTTTTTCCCCCCAGGTAAACTGAATGTAGTAGCCTCAGATGTTAACTTGCAGTTAAGTTCTGCTCAGGAACGGGATCGGGTTTTAGCACCTTTTCCATCTGAGATGAAGATTTAGTAGCTTATTTTTGGCTTTAATTCCCTGCCATCATGTTCTCTTTTATCTTGTGACAGGTACTACATCAAGCCACAATAATGGTGGTTTTTAAGAATCACTAGAATACTTCTTAATCATCCAGAGATTCATTTGTAAAAAGTTCTGCAAGATTTGATGTTGCTTTATACCTTGAGCAATATAAACCAGCTTCTGAGGATCTGTGTCCTCCTTAGCTTCTGAGTTCCAGTCAAGAATGTTTAATTCAATGAATTCTGTTATGTGTGGACATTTTGGCATTCTTTAGGATGAAAGGGGATATTTGTAACTAAGATTATGTAAGAATTTACATTCTCAGCTCAAGTTTTCTCTTGTTACTTTGTTATTCCTATGGGAGAGATTTCTAGATTTCTGTCTGAAAAGTAGTAAGGGGATAAATGGAAATGAAAGAACGGTTAATTTATCAAAAGGCAAACACTCTGTAGTTCTAGGTCTCAGTCATTCCAGTTGGCAAAATGAAATTGCAATGTGATTAAATGATCACAAATTATATTTAAATAATGCAATATATCTTATGAATATTTTGTATGTAAGCGTGTTTCAGAATATTGACTCAAATGGAGAAATTTGTGTGGCTAAAGGTATGGAAAATGAGTGATAGGGTGCTGAAAAATCCACCAAGTACTTAAATGCTGTCTAAACAAATGCCTCTTCAGGGACAAAAGATGTATGTGCAAACTTACTTTTGGCATTGACTGATTCTTCTGTTCTTACCCATGTGACTACTGTCTTTTCTTGTGTTTTTGTTTTCAAATTAAGGTACAAATACAACTGGTTTATCTATGAATACATCATCTTGATCCATTACTTTCTGTTCAGTCTTCTTTAATTATTTAATAGTGCTGTTTGTGAGAGCTTCTTGGAATGTTTGTGGCAAATAAGGCAACAAGTGTTAGCCAAATAGGTGGCAGGAATATGTTTCATACAGAATAAAAGTGGTAGAACTATGAAAGATGAGAATTTTAAGTCTTAAGAGAACAGCAAGAAAAATAGTATACAAATTTCCTGAAAATTTCCAAGTAAACCAAAGCTTGCTAATTCCTCTTAGCTTGTCAATAGGTTAACAGTTTGTAGGTTTAGTTGTCTCTATCAAATCACATCCAACCTGATTTTCTTATGGGATGAGCAAAGCAATTGCGTTTCTTTGCACCAGAAAATCGGAGCTGCAAGTATTTTGGCAGCACCCCTGAAAACAATATTTACTACTTACTGATGGTCACCTTTGTTTTGGGAGAGGAAATTGTATTGAATGTTGGGTACCTGAAAAAACACCGACTCAAGTAATAGCTGGTATTCAGCTGAAACATTAGACTTCTAATGACAAGTACTAAATTGTATTATTTAACAGAGGATTCAGCACATTATATTACTATATTATTATATTACTCTTGTTTTTAAATATCTGACATCCTATCTGTTGTTTAGGATACTTCACTGAGTGTAATAGTTTAATGGTAGTTGTTTGCAGAGTGTTGAATAGGCTTTTCATTGTTGAAGTTGTCTAAGCTGGTGCAGGTAAAGAAATCCCTGGGAGGTTCACTGTCATTTTGAAATCTGGAGTACATCTATATTCAGATCTGTTTAATGAAATAATAAAGGGGCAAAGACAGGGACAAAGAGTGTTCTATTTTGACTAGGTAGCCAGAACTTTTACTTACAAGTTGGATTATGTTTGATTTTGTGAGAAAAAAGGCAATCGGTTAATTACCGTTGCGTACGTGTCCAGGAGGGAAATTACTTTTATGGAATTGGAAAGAAAATGTTTTGAGAAGGATGTAGTTGTTTTTCTTTCTTAGCTGATGTAAGACTGAGTATTGAAGAAGTTTTCTATTGTCTTATGACTGAACTAAGGTGGGAAAAAGCCCACCTTGATAAGCAAGTTAAAAAGAAGATTGAGAGTTTTATTTGCCCCTTTTGATTTCCATTTGAGTTGATGGGATTTGTAACCTATGTGTAAATTAACACTATTTTTTTTTTTTTCCCAGTGTAACCCAAGTTACTGTAGCAACCTGTCTGAAGCCACTCCAGGGGTGAGGTAGAAAACACCTTACTTTAAACATTGTTTCTCTCTACAAGTCCTTCTACAGGTCCTCACAATGGGATGTATTTTGCTGCTCTGTAAGATGCTATTACTTGTTTTGTGACAGGAGGACTGAGACCCAATGTCTCCTCCAGTGGTTCAGCTGACTAGCTGCAATCTGTTAAGCTGCTGGAAGTTGTTAATGATTGATCATAACTTTAAAAAATGTTTTTGTTTGGAAGAGACCGAATTGCTCAATGTGAAAGTACTGTTGAAAAGTTGCTCAGGATTTTGCACGCTATTCCTAATCCTTTCCTCAAAATTATTTTTTAACGCATGCATTACTATGTATACTATTATGTAGTTAGTGTAAAATAAATGAACACTTACCTTTAAATTAAATGCAGCGTGCTTCTTTGCCAAGTGAAACAGTTTGCTCCTTCATTTAAAGAGTGTTTGGTTTGTTATATGAAAAAGCAGATTAATAAATTCTGTACTTATTTCACCTTCCTAAATGTTAGTGCACTAGGTAGCAGATAAGAAACGTTTTGCTATCCTTGACATCAAAATACATTCTAAGGTGCGATGGACTAATACCACCTTACTTCAGGGCAGACATTAAACCCATTTACTAGTATGTCTTCATAGGCGTTTATGGCCTTTGAAAACAGACCTTAAATCACTTGGTAAAAATCCTTAATGTCCAAAGCAAATGGTAATTCTGAAAATTTAGAACTGTTTTTCTTCCTTAGTCACGTGGCAAATCATTGACAGTGGCGTGAACATCACCATGTCCCTGTAACTGCTGGAGGCAGCTGCTCAGCAGGCCTGAGTAAAAGTAGCTCTCTTAAATTGATGACTTCCATTTCTCTTTGCTGAGCATCAAAGACCCAGTTTTTCTGACAATTAAATGGAATCCTTTTATTTCCACAGTTGTACCTCTTCTCATTAATAGCTCTTATTTCATCTTGGCTTTTGTTCTGTCTTGTTCCTTTTGTCATAAATATTTCTCTTATCCATCTACAAATTATACAGGAAAATCATTGAACAAGATAATATTTTTCCAAATGAAAATAATTTGACCAGTGTCTCAAGTACATTTAATTTTTCTCCATTCTTGAGCTGTTTGTTCACACTGTCCCCTTTATATAATTCTTTTCATTTTTTAATGCTATTAATAATTATCTTTCATCCTTTAAATATTGTGTTGAGCAGGCAC
Source organism: Eurystomus gularis (assembly GCA_013400335.1). Taxonomy (NCBI): domain Eukaryota; kingdom Metazoa; phylum Chordata; class Aves; order Coraciiformes; family Coraciidae; genus Eurystomus; species Eurystomus gularis. Next base: position 219,414 of record VZZY01011286.1, on the reverse strand, counting down.
TTAAATTGATTGTTACAGTCACTGGCTTTTAAAGTGCTTTACAGAACACTGACTTGCATAATCTACATTATTTAAAAGAAAGGAGGGAGAAGTAGGATGATTGTTTTAATATTTGATTCAGTCGGCCACACCAACTTGTCCCCTAGCCTTCAGTTAAGAGCTGAAACCAAAGCAAATTGATCAGTGGATAGCTGCAAGCTGTCCAAGCAGGACAATTTTACATGGGAGTCCACATCTCACGATGGATCTAAATACAGCCTAGAGCTGTTTATTGTATACCAAGACCATGAACACTGTGTGATTACAGAAAGCGAGTTGAAGATCACTACCTATTTCCTGTCAGACAACTGTCTGCCTCTGACAAGATGCTGCTTCTTCAGGACACAGACCCAGTCAGCAGGTGATGATTGGTAACAAGTTCGATGGTGTCATGTTAGCTTAGCCTATGAAGCTACATTAATTAAGGTCCTTTCAGGGGGACAGCTCTTTTCCTGCAAAGGCAGTTGTATATGAGTATGTCTAAAAGGCTGTGGATTGACATTAGTTTATGCCCAGCCACTGCTCAGTTCAGGAAAGCAGGGCAAACATGCAGCTGCATCCCTCTCACAACCTGGACAGGCCCACAGATCAATAGATCCTCTGGCAGGGATACAACATACTGGTGCTGTAAAGAAGCTTACTTTGTGGATGATTTGCTTTGCAGGGCTGTGAAATTAGAATGTTTCATTGGATGCTAAATGCAGAAAATATAAACTTGTAGATACATGTGTGTTCACCTGTTAACTATCAGTTGACTTACCACAGCAGTGAGCTCAGTATAAACAAATATCTGAGCATTTGTACTGTTAATTGCCCCCAACAGTATGACCTTCCAAACTCTGTTCTCAACATTATTTCTTGCTTGATTCAAGTCAAGAAATCTCCTGGTTACTGCAGCATGTTGATAAGAAATAACTTACGTATGTAGTGTTCCAAGAAGTTGAAAAGATAGAAAAAATGCCTACGGCAAGACTGGCCAGTTGGGGCTTTTCTCAGTGTCTTGTTTTGTTTCTTTTCTGACCTATTCCCTTGTACTTTTACTTCTAGGAACATGCTAGCTAGTTGATATTGCCACCATTTGAATGAGAAGAAACTTATGCACCAGTCTGTGTGCAAAATTATTCATGAGCGTTGTCTTCTGCCGTATTTTCTGTGTATTTGTGTATGAATTACATGCACTTTATTAGCCCTTGTTCTCCATGGAAGCGCCCAACAGAAGCAGGCAGCAGCATTGCTCCCTTCCCCAGCAGGGTATGGCAACTCTCCCTTGAGCTCAAGGGCTGTTCCACAAGTGCATCTTACTCTCATTTGACACAGGCTACCAAACAGGGGTACAGAGATAGAAATGTTTATTTGGGCAGTATGTTGTCCAAAGATTTTTCTGTTTTATTTGGGGTTTTTTGTTTTTATTTCGTTAATTTTTCTTGTGATTAAAGTATTTTCAGAAATGCAGGTTGCAAGGTACAAAGAGGTCTCTTTTATATTTGTATAGAGCACAAAACAATTGGGCCTAACCCTGGTTGCAACCTTCACCTGCGACTGTAATACAAGTAACTACAACTTATCCTGCAGTACCAGAGACTTTTTTTTTTATCACAGACAAGTGTGTTTCATTTTATCTTCCAGCCCCTAGTGTAACTGCAGTGTTGTTCCTATCATGATCCCTGCCTGCCTCCACGCAAAAATACCCATCTCAAATTAATGGCTGTATTGTTCAAGAATTAGTTGGTCTGGCACAGGTTGTGTTGAAATGCATATGCTACTGACACACCTGTAATACATTGGTGACATTATCACTGGAGCTGGGATAAACTCAAGTACAGGTAATTTAGTGTGGTAATTAATGTAGAATTTCTCATAGAAGCCTTCTGACCAAATGGCAAAAGTCTCTTTTGCCTTAAGTATGTCAAAGCAACTCTTTTGTCTTTTGGTTACAGAAACAATAGCATTTCTGAGGTTGTTCTGCATCTGCAGACAAGCTCTGTTGACCCCAAGATCGAGAGAACTTACAGTTGGTGAGCTGAGGCTTTTCCTTACCTGTAGTTCCTGGAGGTAATTCTCATGTCCAATAGGAATATCAGGAATGGTAAAATACTGACCGTAAATACTCACAGAAATGGGAATCCTGCATAGTCTATTCTCATTTAGGGTTTTGTGCTGACAGAACTTAAGAAGATGGGACAAGAGAGGAAGTAGAATTGACTAGTAATCATTTGGAACCACTGTACTTCCTGAGCTGAAGCAAGCAGCTGCCAGCACATCTCTGACACTGTGTCCTTCTCTCTGTCACTTATTTGAAGCTTCAGCTTTGCTTGCCGTGAGTTAGGGACAATAACTTCTCATTCACAGAAGTCTAATGTGGTTCAATTTATGGTGAATGTTTAACAGCAACTTGAGGATGAAAAGTACTGTTTAAGTGCTAAATGTCATCCTTGACGAAGACATGGCAACTAGATAATTAGTCTCTCAGATGCATCTAGTTATTCCATATATGGCAAATTTATTTCTTTAAATTATTGACACATTCAGCTTTCTTGCTAATTGGTTTACAGGACATCCATTCAGTAACATGGCTGGAGAAGGCAAATGTGTTTTCCAGCTAGACATTGTCTCACATGCAACAAGTATGTATGGATTTGCCGCAGATCAGAGTTAAGCATGGCAGTAAGGTCAACAAAATACAACAAATTTGTATTGGGACTTTTTAGGTAGATTTCAAAAGTGTGCTTATACTTGGCAGTCCCCCTTGAGGTCACCTGGACTTCATGGTTTACCTGAATAAGAGTGAGCAACTTTTTGTCTCACATCCTTGTTTTACTGTCCACATGCCATTCATAACTGGTATGTTTTCTACTTGGATCTTCCCCTGAGTTTGCAATCTATTATTTACCCAATGTTTTAAAAGCCATAACATGGATAGACTATGGCACCTAGGATTCCACACTAACTTGGTTCTTTCTTCCTCTCTTGTGATATAGTTTTGAAACTGTTCAAAGGGGAGGGGCGTGGTGTAAATTATAATATAACTGAGTTTTCCAAGCCTTTCCCCCTTGCTTAAAAAGGCCGAATAAAAATAATGAAAGCTGTAGGATACTGCTTGGCTATAGCATCCAAAACCAAACAAAAAACAATAACAAAACACCCACCAAAAACCAATACCCCCCAAACAAACAAAACCCAAACAGGAAAAACACCACCACAAAAAAAAAACCCAACACCCCAGGTAGTTACCATGTGAGATGGGGAAAAAGCTGCTTTGAGATGGAGTCTTCCCATACTGTGTATTCCCATCAATATAAAGATATTCAGGGTAATATTAATTTTGGATATAATTCCACTGCTTTTTTTAAAAAATCTAATTACACTGAGGATAAATTTGTTCTTCATGGTGTCTGCAAGCACACATACAAAGAAGTGCTAACCACAGTTGGAGAGGTCATGGCCCATTTGTGTATGCTAATGTCTCTGTGCCTGATGTGCACATTTCATCTCTTTATCATATGCTCTGTTCTCTGATTAGAATGAAAATTTGCAGTTAGAAATTTTCAATGCCAAACTTTGTCCTGGAAATTTTTTTGGTAACATTTTGCTAGAAGATTGGTTCTCATTCCTTTGTCTATCGATCTCTCTTTTTTCTGTCTTTGTAGAGTTCCCTTTTATCGACCCTGTTACTTCCCTAGGTCTCATCTGACGTGCATGGTTTACTAAGTCACGAAATGCAACCATCATAGACAAGTATTTTTAGCTCGTCTGATCTTGAAAATATACCTCAGACTGTATGTGTCCCTCTCTACTCAGTGTATTTTTGCATTCTTGATAAAAATAAATGGCCCCTAGTGTTTAATAAAAATGAGTCTATCATTAATATTAAAATATCACAAATTGAAGGGGAATATATAGGGAAATAAACTTCAGAGATTGCTCTCAATCAGCCTTTTGGGGAGGAGGGCTGCAACGGGAGAGTTGTTGTGTTCTTATATCCTGACTTTATTTGGAAGACAGTACCAATTCTTAGCTGTTCAAATTAAGGTCCTTCTCCCCCTTTCACCTCTTCCCCCAAAATGTGGCCTAGCTGAGAAGTTGTTACCATCTTGTTGATAGCCTAGGGGTATGCGTATAGCATTCAGTAGTTGGGGCTGAGTGCTCTCATCCCACTTAATCTTTAACAGTAAAGTTAATCTTGCAGAATCTCTTAACTTCTCTGCCATGTACTGAACAGCTTTTCATTTGAATCAGGAGATCTGTGGTACTTGGAGTTCAAGGTGGGAAATACCTTCCTTCACCTAATAAAGGATAGTTGTGGTATAACACCGTGTTGTCACACGCCTTAATTCCTTCAGCAAGTTTCTATTTATGCCACTATCTAATCAGGCTTGGTTAGCCTAAACTTTTAGAGTTCTTTCTTTGCTAAAACCCTGTGAGCATTAAGTATGCAAGGGAGAAAATGCTGTACTGCTCTTAGGACAAGACTATTCTCCTGACACTGACAGCAAAATATGCTTGGCATGCAGTGACTTCCAGTGCTCCCTGAAATAAGAGCATTTAAGAGACACAGTCTGGCCACAAGACTGCAGAGTTCAATCATTAACACAGTGAAATGACAACGCGAACAGCGGGTCCTGATTAGTAAGATATCTGCACATCTGACCACTCTAATTCTTTCTAGATTTTAAGCCATAGTTACATTTTCAATATATCATTTGTTGTGCTCTCCTACAGATCTTTATTCTTGTCAGTGTCTCATTTTCTGTTTTCTCATGGACTTCAGTTTGTAGAGCCTGTTGTGCTAAGTGTATTTCAAAACAAGGAAAAGTCTTATCACCTGTTTTATGTGTGTCTGATACACGTTTTCTTACTGTTACCTAATGTAATTCCAGGTAGGATCAATCTATGGAGTATTCAGGCTCAGTCTGTCTTCCTGCCAGAGCTCATCAGCAGTACCCAGCATGGTCCTTGGCAGCTCACTTTCTTTGATAAAGGCAGGGTTGCTTGTTAATTGCTCTTACCAGGTTATCTTGTAACTTCTGACTCTGAGAAAACACAATTTGCAATTGGTTTGCACATCAAGAGAAAGGATCCTTCAAGCTAAGCGCTTGCTCTGTTATCTTTCAAGGTTGTGCTTGATTGTCAGTGGTTGGGAAATTGTGTCGCCCTCATTCAGAGGCTCCCTTTAACTCAAGCCTTACAGCCATAGAAGAAACATTCCATCACCCTCAAACAAACTAGGCTGTGATTCTGACACTCTAATCAATAAACCACTGTGGTTTGTTATTTCAGGGTAAGTCCACAAAACCATACCAGAGATCATTTACATAAGAAACTTTATTATATGTCAATGATAAGGACACATGGTGATCAGCAGAAAAATTTGCAAGATGGTAAATGCATGTCCAAAAGTTTTGTGAATGTAGAGTTGGAGTGATGCAGTAAAAATGGAAACTCTAAGAATTCTTTTTTATGGACTTGACTGTGACAGGACCAAGGAAATCACAAATGCCAAGGTGTAACACCTCTGTCCTGTGTCATTCAGCCTGTGTCTAGGCAGGGCTTCTGGATATCTATCTATTGGCAATGCTAAAGGCAGAAGATGAATGTAATTAGAACTAATCATGATAATTTGGCAAAACGGTATTCCTTTTAACTGCATTTGCAAAGGTAAGAGTGGCTGGATCTTCCATTTGAGCTGCTGCGTTTGTGCTTGTCATGATTATTGCCTGTGTTCCACCTGACAGTTAAGTCAATGGAAGTTTTGCCAAAGCTTAATATGCAGAATTGGATGCTTGTTTCTATTCAGAGAGGGCTATTTTGTTAGCAGGAATCCATTAAGAGTTTTGGCAGTCGATTTTGGGACATTGAACAGGGTTTCAGAGCATTCAGTGACATTTGAACTGTTGCACTATAGGGGTGGGCATTACAAGGACCTAAGCAGGAAGGCTGTGTTGTCTCACAGGATGTTTCTACCCACTGACAGCAAGGCTGAATTCAGGGCTTTGTGAATGTGCCTCTGTCAGAAAGCTGGAAAGGAGTTGTTCAGATTTTTGCAATTCTCCCAGTGGTCAAATGACTTCTAAAGCCGCAAAAGCCCAATTTTTATATTGTTGAGGTTATCAGGAGCGCTTGTGTTTGTCATGTATCAAAGAAAGGCCTGTCTTCTTCTGTCTGGTTAATATCAGCTCTTAGTGTGAGGTCCACTGAGGCTGTATAGGATTTTCTACAAAGTCTCTTGGGGTATTTGTAGGAGTTTCAATGCTGTAATTAAAGCATATAACATCGTATTTTCCAGTCAAATGCTCAACATCACCACCTTGGGGTTTTTGTTTGTTTTGTTACTGCCTAATTTAAATATTAGAAAATAAGTTGTGAGGTAAAGTAATATGCTTGCCTTAGGGGAGGAAACTTAAGTAGTCGTGCTCTGTAGGTACTGCATGTTCTTAAATGGCAGTAGAATGCATGAAAAGAGTGCAGAATGTTTTAACACACTATATTATTTCACTGGGGTAATAGTAATGTTTGATCTTGAACTGCATATGAAGGACAATGTAGTATTACTATATTTTATAACACAAATTCTGTTATTTGTAGAGTTCTCCAACTGAAGTGTTCCCCTCCCACCCCCCCGCAAATGTTAAAGGATTGCGTTTTTCTTTTTATTGGTTGTTTCACCATTCTTGTGAGGAAGTACATTGATGTAACTATGCTACATTTCTCTACAGTTGTACTAAATCTAATTCCCCGTGTGGAGGCTTATCACAGAATAAGGGCCAAGTCTGCAGTACCAGGGATATGCTCATGTAGCTGTATGGCACAGGGTTTTTTTAACAGATGGAGTTCCTTCCCCACTGCAACTAGAACTACCATGCTGAATAGTACATACTCTACTAGGAAAAGATACCTTTGCCAGTCTAAATTTATTTCTGTTCACTGGAATCGTTGGTTAGGAGTGTGGTTGTTTTTCTTCATGCTTCTAGTAGGCATAGTTAAGCTGCAAAAACATTGAGAAATGATTTTAAAATGCATTTTCCCCAGCTTAGTTTATACTAGTTTGAAAGATGCTTCATTCTGAAAAGGAAGCACATATTAATGACTACTTTTTTGCACAATTATCTGATTCCTCTATTTAGGCAAAACCTAACTAATGAAATAAAAAGAAAGGGAAAACTGATACAAAACCAAACTGACTGTACCGTGTCATTCTGTTTATTGTGGAGGAAAAATTGAGAATGATTTAAAACTGCAACACTGCTTCCAAGCAATCAGCCCTTGATACAAGGTTCATTCTTTGTGTTTTTGAGGTCTGCAGTATAGATAATTAATGTTGGAGCACCGCTGGCATTTAGTATTACTTTTACCCCCTTGTCGTTGATTACTATGTCGATTAGATGTTATGCTTCCTGAATGTTCCATCACCAATTCTTGTACTTCAATCTAGTATATGTCTTGGGGTTGTCAGTCTGTTCTGCTTTGGCATCCATTCGAATGACATAAACGTTCTGAAATGCAACTTGAATTTCATGATGTATCCTGTCAAGTGACACATTTCTGTAGTAAATAGGTATGGTGAATCATGCAATGCAACGCAAGGATCTGTCTCCCAAACGAATTAACAGAATTAAATAATGCTGTCTCTTAATGGTAACGGAGAAGTTGCAGTTAGGATTCTGCATAAGGGCTAAAGCAGCCAAATATAGACATCTCTCTGAGATGAAGAATCAGTAAAGATTGTGAATCAAGGAAGATGTAGAAGTCAGTATTGTTTAAAATTCAGTAATATAATCAATCACCGCAAAGCATCCTCAGTAGCTTTGAGGAAGATGCATTTAGGAGCAACTTCTGATTTGATACAGTTTTGTTATAACATGATTGGTGTAGTTATTCAGTTGCCCTGTGCTATCAAATTACTTTCACTGAGGTTCTCTTGAAAAAAGACAGGTTTTTTTAAGTTAGATGTCTAATCCACTGATGGCTGCCTAAGAAAAACTACTATCTAAGCTTAAGCACTACTCTGTGAAAGTTCTTTTACCAAAGAGTTGCCCTCATGCAAAGTTAGGAAGTTCTTGAGGTCCTTGAAATGAGTAAAGACAGCACTTGGAATTGACACCTTTAGCGGGTGAGGTGCTGCAATCAAATTGTAGACAGGTCAAATTCTGCTCTTTAGGATTTCCATACTAAGTTCTTCCAAACCTAAATCCAATCCATTACTACTTTTTCAATGTAAATTTTGTTTTGATCTTTTAATAAAGTAACATTGATAGTTCACACACAGAATAGTAGCATCTTATGTATAAAACAGAATGGAACGAACTAAAAACCCAAACGCTTATTTTCACAACCTAAGCCTAGAGATTGCATTAGTCTCACTGATGGCATAATCATTAGTACAGTAGACTTTAATTTTGCAGCAATTCTTGTCTTTTTAATAATCCAACTTTTTTTAAATACATTTTTTGTTTGCTTGCTTGTTTTTGAGTATTACATTCCTTGTTCTCTGAGAAGCTCAGGTAAAATTCCCATTGATTTCAAGGGAGTTTGCCCAGCAAAGAACTGAACAAGTACACAGTAAAGCCCTTGGAACTGTGCCCAGTCTTTTTCACCTGGCATTGTCCCTTTATGCATATTTCATAGTGTGGCCTATCCTGTACTTTCAGGAATAGAACTGACTTTGCAACTGTCTCATGTATGAAACACAAAAATTTTAAATGCTTGTGTAAGCAACTATTAGAGCAAAGTGGTATTTTATTGTTCAAAACACTGATGTCCATTTTAATACATTGTAACTGGAGAAATTTTATATGATTTCTCCGATTTTTCACCATGGGTTTCCATAAATGCATTGAATGAGTTTCTTAAATTTTTATCTCTGTGGTACAGTGACCTTTTTATAATTGTAAGGGTTTTTTCCTCTGTGGCATAAAATTAATATAAAAGGCATTCGTGATATCTGTTATGTTTTTCCCTCAATAGTATCAAACTGGCTGATTGATACAAGCTTGGACCACTGATAGAATAGATAAATACTGCTTCTACATTCAGGCTGGATGCCAGGAATTCTTTGCCACATCAGCAGAGAGACTGTAGTTACAAGTTGACTATAGGTTTGTGGTGGAAAAAATGAGTCAATTCAGAGAGCTAAGCAAGTAGAGACAGTCATTATAGGCGTAAAGCAACCACAAAGCTTTACATGGTTCAATGGGAGAGAAGGTCCACCCAGTGAGTCAAGGTTGAATATCACTGGTTTTCAGGGCTCTTCTGTTAGCAGAGCTAGTGAACGGCCAGAAGAGATCTACAAGAGCTATGAGTGGAAGGAAAATGGACCGATACTTATGTGATTGGTTTTGGATTAATGTGAAGCAATAAACCCAGAAGGGAATAGGTTTGAGCTGTGGCTTGGACTTGACCATTCTTTTGAGAGGAGACCGGTGTAATTAACAACGTAGGAATAGGCACTGGACTGGACCCTGAAGGCAGGTGGTGAGGCTGGGACACATCTCACATGGTGAGAACAGTTTATAGGCAAAACACTGCGCATGTGCTAAGTCAAGAATCACAAGAGTTACTATAATATAGAGTTGGCTTTATAAGTTGGGTTAAAAATTTGGTGAAATTCCTTATATAGAGGCAGGACCTCAGTGATCATTTTAATTTACAGACAGGTATGTACCAAGACAAAATGCTATTCTTTTAGCTCTTTTCTCCTCATTTGTAGCCTATTGCTGCTACCTCATTACTACACTGTTCTTTGCAAGTGCAGTAAATCTGGAGACCTAATGGTGCACAAGCCCCTTTGAGGGCAGCGCTGACTTTTAAAATATTCATTTCTATGCGGATCAGGGATATCCCAGTCTGGCTGTAATCAGAGGAAGAAGGAAGGAGACAAATAATCACTGAACATGACTGTTTAGGGAGCAATTTCTGTCAAAAAAACAATTGGCAGCAAAGGTAGATAGGAGCTGGCCTTGCACCCCCAAGCGCAAGGAAGAGTGATGTGGCCTTGTTTGATAGCCATGATAGTCTAATTGCTTCTTTCTGTTTCTTCATCTTCTAGGCAGCTGCTTCTCCCTGCTGTGCTGAAATGCCTGTTGTTTCTCTCTGCTAACTGCTGAGTAATGTAGGGCTAGTGGAAGGTGCCAGACTGCCAGCAGTGGGATCCACACTCTGTGCCCAGAGGGCAGGTTTATCACAGCCCTGGCAGTGCCCCTTGCTATACTGGTGAGGTACAGCCCTGACCTGCAGGGACAAATCACAAAGCAGAGGATCCTTCAGGGCAGTTCAGTGCTTGGTTATTTTTTTTGTTTGTCAAAATGGTGCTGGCTGTGGTAGTGAATTGCATCTTCTGGAATAGCAGTACAAGTCTGCTTCCAGCCAGTGATCCAGACAGACATCAGTTCATGGCCTGAGTTATTCCAAATGGAACAGACCTTTGTGCTATGAAATCAGTTTGCAGTGAGGCTCCAGCAGCTGGGAGTTGAACTGACTACAAAATTTATCTCACCTAGGCTTAATGAACAATGGTCAGGTAGTAATGATTGGATTCCACATCCCCAGAGTAATTTTTTGTGCTATCCAAACCTCATCATAGTGTCTTGGTGAAAATTATTTAAGCTAACATGTTGTACTGCATGTTGGCAAGCAGCTAAAGGAGCCCAGGTATCAGTTACTGTGGCTCAGTGGTAACGCGTTATCTCACAGTAACTTCATTGTGGGCTTCACTTCTGTGTTTTGTTCAGACAGAGGCATAACTCTAGGCTTGTTTTTTTTACTATCAGGATAACAGTACTGAGGATGTGTCTTCAATACCACCTTCAGTGGATAAACTCTAGATTATTTTTTTTTTAAGGCAGATATTTAAACATTCATTATGATAGTGAAGAAATGCAAACAAACAAAAATTACAGAAACTCTTATCTGACCGTGTGTGAAAAAATAATACAAAGGCCACAGCAACTCCAGAGCTGGCTCAGCCAAGCAATGTCACATAAAGCTCTTTCTCTTTAATTGTTTATTTGGATCATGTCTGTATGTAGGTCACGATGACTTAAGAGAAGGCCCTGACCAGAGAAAAACAAACCTTTCAAAAAAAAAAAAGTTGTAGGAGAGGATTCTGTCTCAAACAGAAGACTGAAAATTAGCACTGAAAGGATTTCACTCTTCACTGCTATGTCAGTTGTGATTCCAGTTACCAGCAACTGAGCACAGATGGACCTGCCGTGGTTATGTTCTCAGCTTGTCTCCTGCTTGCAAGCTTCTCCAGTGCACAGCAGCAAGATGCTGTGAAGCTCATTCAAGCCATTTCTTTTCCTGACTTTTTGTGCTGTGATGACCCCATATAAATCAATTCCAGCTTGATCGTCCTTCCTCAGGAATAAAGAGATGCGAAACCTGTTACTGCAGCTCCCCATACCAGTCTACATTTCTGCTTTCCTTCACTCTTTAATTACAGGGTCTGGACAAAAACCTTTCCTGCTGCTTCCACCTTTGTGAACATCAGTCAGTGGCCAATAGCCACCCTAGTGATTCCGTGCTTATCTGTGGGAATTACTCCCTTACACAGGGACCTACAGTGCAAGTATCTTTTCTGAGCAAACTGCTTTACAGCTTTGAGGAGCCTGAAAAGGGGAAGGAAAGCAGATCTTCTGTCTAACCCTCTGGTTAGCCTTTGTGCAAGCACAAGAATAGCAGCATGTAATAATCATTCTAGTAAGTGTCTCTTGTAGGATAGAGAGGAAACTGGAAGCAGTGATGCAGCTGTGAAGAGTTAGGGCACAGAAGGTCTAAATGCCTCTGGCCAAAGAGCTCTTAGTGACACTTGGGTTACAAATAGTAGCGCCATGTGGCAGCAGTGCAGATAAAAACACCACAAAACCAAGGTATACACTGGGCCTTAGAGTACAAACCTGTACTCTTGTACAAAAGCTGTGTAGAAATGCAGATTGATATTTTTGAAATTAACAGTGGAAACCAACAGATTCCCCTTGGCTTTAAAAACCATTATTATGAACCCAGACTTTGTATCACAGTCCATACATGAGTGATTAGCAAAATTTTTTTCTATGCCAGTCCCCAAAGAAAGCAATAACTTTAAGGCATTGTGCAGCAGTGGAGGTGCATTTTTACAGAGAATCATGTTTTCACAAAGGCTAGGAGTTTCGAGACAAAATCCTCCACTCTAAAGATTATGTTCCTCTGCAGAATTTTTTAATGAGTCTTTTTTGATGCTTTAAGATATTTTATTTTTTTTATTTTCTGCAATATTTTCAGAAGATTGTGTTGATTTTATCATCTTACTGAGTTTCTGTTGTAAAGCCATTATTTAATTACTACATTAGTAAGCTAAGAGTTCTGGTAAACTAACTTTGTCAAACTTCATTTTCATAGTAGTAAACAACAAAAAATCAAGGTGATTGACACTATTTTGAATCCTTGACAAAGGAGTTAACTTTATAAGTGATTCAAAACATTTGAAAATTATTTTCCAGATCTGTGCCAAGTACGACTTTTGAGGGATGGGGCAAAGAAATGCCCTTTCATGCTTGTATTTTCCTTTTATATTGTGACATAGAACAAAATTTGTGAACAAATAACATTTTTCATTTGGCTCAGCAGCCAAGGTAGAAATGGTTGATTATATTGTCATAGACTCATAATTTATGTTGAAAGAGACCTCCAGAGGTCCTCTAGTCTGACCCACTACTCAAAATATCTGGTTAAAGACATGATGCCGTAAAGTTTAGATGGTCAGGGCCATCTCTCTTTAGTCTTGACCAGTGCCAAGGAAGGAGATTCCACAGCATCTCTGGGATACCAGTTCCAGTATTTCACTAGCCTCATGATTTAAAAAAAAATAATAAACTTCATAGTAACTAATAGAATTTCTCATATTCCCAGTCGTGTCTGTTCTTCCTCTTCTCGCCATGCCTCTGAGAAGCACCTGCCTTCATCGTCTCTCTGTCATCCAGTGAGGCAGTTGCAGAATGCAGTAAGGCTCCCCTTTGTTTTCACAGTGCTCTGTGGGAGACCTGCTCCCGTTTTGTATCAGCTCTGTTTTTCCCATATGTTAGCCTTCTTTCCCATCGTCTTTGTTTCAACATTTTTGTCTCTCCTCTATCCCGTCTTTCAAAGTGCAAGTGATGTAATAGTTAATATCGGTATGTAAAGGATCACAAACTTGCATGAGCCTCACATTCAAAGGAGATGAACAGAGCAGGAGAAATTATATTTACTTCTCTTCAAAGAATTGTCTCAGCCTGCGTGTTTTACAGGCTCCAGAATAGAGCAGGATAGTGGTTTATATCCAGCATACCCTTGAAGACTATCCCATAGTCACAACAGAAATGTAATAATCATTAGAGAAGGTGAGCGAGAATTTTCAGATGTGAGAAGCAGTAGTGGACCCACAGACATCGCCCTCTGACCTGGAGAACACCATAGCTCAATTGCTCTGGCCTTTGCGACGTTATTTGTAAAGGATATTGACAGTTTCAAGAGAAAAGTGTGCTAGAACTTGTAAAGAATTAGTAATTAATAATCACAAAGGGCTGAATAAATTTGTATGTCAATCCTTGGAGACAGACCTTGTTCAAATCAATATCAGAATATCCTCATCACACTTCTCTCTGCAGTAGCAAGTTGAAAGGGATTTTTATGATAAAGCCTTTCTTTGCACGCAGGAGTCATTATCGTGGCTTATTCTGCATTCTACCAAGAAGCAAAATGAAAAAAACAAGCCTAATGAAAGCAAAAGGCAGCCCACCTCGAACCCAGGCAGCGTTGTGTTGCAAGGCAGACCTTAGCAACCTGAAGCCAAGCAGAGCCCCTTTGCGTTAACAGACAGTAAACTCCAGCAGAGATGATGGTGGCTTGTTTACAGAATCTCATCAGGTGCTTCTAGCAAAAAAAAAAGAGCTTTGAAGGTGGGTAGAAGATTTGGTGTTAAACAAGTGCAATGTAGCATTTTCAATCAATATACTTAATAACCTGCCTAAATTTCAAATTTTGTAAATACAACATAAATTCCAGTATCACGCAGGAAGAGTGTAAGTATTTTGGTTTCTTTATATCTCCCATCTTTAAGGACACGAGCTGCAACTAGCCTTATAAGCCATGGATTTTGGCACAGAATTCCATCTGTGGCGTCCTCGATGGTTTATTGGGCTAAGAAGCAGAACGAACGCTTATCAGTAGATGGCAGTGTGGCTCACGACACAGGTGTCTCTACCTGCCTGTCATTTCTGCTCGGAAAGGCCATGCTTGCCCTGGAGAAACGTGCACAGAAGTTCAGGCTGGTTTTAGAACCACCTCAGCATACTCACCAGGGGAGTCGCGAGGACAAACCCAGGCACTGGAATCCTGCAGTAATGGTGGGTGCAACTGGTTCTTAAACTTTGTGCAAAATTTCATCAAATCATTTTCTGAGGAACCAGCATGTTGGGAAGTTGGCACCTTCAATAACTGAACAAAACAGCCAAATTTTTAAGCATCCTGAGAATGTCATCATCTGTATATGTTACCAAACTAAGCCATTCAAAATTGCAAGTTTAGGTTAAAAATGGAGTTTAAAAAAAACCTGTGATCGTTTAGTTGTTTTGTTCCCTGCTGCTTTACCATCATTTAGGAGGGAAAGAGCTGTTGTTGAGTACTATGAAGTAAGGAAACTCCAGTGGAAGTTCAGGCTTTAAGTGTTCTCTAGATTTTCCTTTTGATTCCCAAAGCAAGCTTTAAGAGAAATATGGCTTATTCCACTGTTTAAGATAAAATCACAGCTTTTAACAACGTAGTCTAGTTTTCCCAATTTTACATCAGTGATTTTTTTATTATAGCAGCTAATTTATTGCTGACCAACTCAAGGCTAAAGAAAACCACTGAAGAAGCACACTACAGGCTAGGTGTAATAAAAGCAGTTAACAGAACAAGCAGATGTAAAAATCTGTTTGGTTTGGATATAGTGAAGATATATGTATGCATGTGAGATGTATGTATTTTTTCTGCTACAAAAGTCTATTTATTTCTCCTGTTAAATCTATCTAAAGAATTTCAGATTGATGTAAAATATGCCATGAGCTGTTACTGTGCATCATACACGTGAAAGCATAGCTGAAGCCCCCAGAAGTACTTATGTGCAAAGAAAACTGGCTTTTCTTGTATTTTAAGAAAATAAACGCATCCTTCTCTGCTTTGCATATTTTCAAACTCTTTCTGTTCTTGCACAATTAATCTGCATCAGTAGTTTGAGTGTGGCACTAGCTTAAGAACAATTCACTCAAGTACTGTTTTCTCATGTCCGTCTCTGAGATTCTTTAAGACAAAATCCTTGTGTGTTTGGCTTACTGAAGTAGCAAAGAGCTTATTACCATCAGTGGATAGCTGTCTGTTCCATCTAACTTTTCTTCAGGTGAGCTGCAGGAGAAGACAATACAGAATGAAGGACATGGGAGGGAACTGTTAATAATGGTTTTAAAATACAAGAAAAAGTCAACTGCGAAACAGATGTGCTTTCCAAAAAAAAAAAAGTAAAGTAGTATCTAAATTTAATGTTCCCTTCAACAGAGGTTCAGGAACTGCAGCTTTGGAGTAGCAGAATTTAACTGTGGATGGGGTTTATGTGCACAAATAATACAGCAGGCTTTATAAGTGCAATAGATGAAGGTTAATACCCTTCCAGAAAATCGGTGGAGATACAGGGCAATGTGCTAGAGAAACCATTCTATCTAAAAGATGGAGGGGTGTCTATTGTTTTAACAGACAGCAGTGAATCGGGATTTCTGGCTGTTAATCCCATCTCATATGACCTGGGGCAAACTACATAATCTGTATTTAAAATACAAGACTACTGCTTTAATGATGGAGGGCTGGGAAGCAGCAGTCTGGGAAACAGGATGCATAATAAAGTGTGCTGTGTTTATTCCATGCATACTGAACTCTGAGTAACCCTTGCAGTAGAAGGAGTTCCCCTGGCAGGCCAAGTGGGGAATTTGGCCTTTCTTTAGCTCTGCAGCTTTGTGTATTTGCTTCAGTAACCATTAATGATCCAGATACAGAGATATTGACATGACAGAAGTAAAAATGCAGGCAAATAAGGAAGTAATGAAATTGCAGTATCTTAAAAAAACCAAAAAACTTCTATGTTGGAAATAAGAAAACGTTGTGTTGGCATTGTCAGTAGAAACAGTCTGTTTCAAAATCAGAAGGTGTATTTCAATTTATTGGAATGACCTAGAAAGTTTTCTTTTGAGACGTATGAAACATCTGTATTTCTAAATTGAGAATTGTCTTATTGAACCTGGAAGTTAACCCTTTGCTCAGCACCCATTGCTAGCCTGCATTTTTCGTCATACATATCGTGCCGTAAACTCCGCGGTATATTAATGAAAATGTTCTGCATATCCCAAACTAGAGGGAAAAGGTGAAGGGAGCAGTTCTGCTAGCAAGATACAGTTATTAGAAGGCACTTGTATATAATGCATTAATAGATTTGAAAACAAACATGCCAGATGTTTTTAAAATGTGTTTGTTTTAAAACAAAGAAAAAAAAATGTGTTTTTTTCCAGTATTAACGGTAATTTTTTAAAAAATCCAGAAGTAGCCTGGTACGTAAAAATATTCCAACAAAAAATACAAACTTTTTTTATATGTAAGCTATGTATAAGCTTGCATGTTGAACAGAGATAATGTAGTTCAGCATCTACACAGCAAGTTAGAAACGTTTTTAGTTTAGCTAGGTTGGCCCTGGGTGTGGGAGTAATTTAAACTAGATATAGTGATGGGGTTATTTGAGACCCTTACTTGTCTCTCTGCATTGCTGTCATGCTCAGCACATTGATTCCTTAAAGTAAAGGAAAACCAAGGAAAAGACAGATGCTTTTAATGTCTTTGTTCTTCCTTCAAGAAGTACTTAAATGAGTTTTTCTTTAAACAGTGTAAGGCAGAAAGAGACAAGTGGAAAAATCAGACATCCCTGGGCTTTGAAATGTGGTCATTTTTTAAAAGCCTTCTTACTAACATGAAAAAATCTTTTGTGCTAAATAAATGACACAAAGTTCTGCAAAATCCTAAACACCTTCAATTCCTGTTAGATTCTCAATTAATACAACAAAATGTATTGTCTTGCGAGACTAAATGGTAGCCTTTTATTAATTAGACAGTGTTTGTTGTTAAGTCCATCATTTCCTTCCTTATTATCCATAGGCTACAGACCAGTAGCCTATGCTTACTAAGCTAATAATGAGTAAAATTGAGAAAGGCAAATAATTGGATTATAATTTCCTTTTTTAAAAGAACCTTCCATTTGCAGTGTTCCTTCCATTATCACTCTGTAGATTTTGTAAACCTCTCTCTTCTCTATAGCAGATAGCACTTAAACAGATTCATTGTTTTATAACATGATTAGTTTGGGAGGAAACAGAGCAGCTCTTAGCAGAATTCCTACAGGAAAACAAGTTAAAACATGGTGTTATGTATTGTTCTTTATTGACTTCAGTAAACTTAAGGGCAAGCTCTGTGCAGCATTTCTCCAAGAAAGCCTAAATCAACATCGCATACACTGAACTACCAGTTGCATAGTTTCTTAGGTGGAGCAAAGCATTCTGTGGTTATCACAGTGGAGGGAATGCTGCCTGCTAGGATGCAGTCCTGGGGTGCTGCAGAAGAGGTATGTGAGAAGTAGGTGTAACTGTAAAATATGTGAGTCAGTTCAGTGCATTTGGAGCTCTGGGACTGGTTTCAACAAGTTGTCCAGCTGTCATGAGAGGCCTGCTGCCACCAGAGTCCATGCAGAGCTCCAGTTTATGCTGTAGAAGCAGAATAGGTTCCTGAAACGCTGAGTCCTGGCTTCATCCTATGTTCATCCTGCTGCCCCCGAAGCCTAATTTGAATAAATCACTGTGCAAATTTTGTAGGTAGCTGTAGAGAGGAGGCTTCCAGAGCACGATACCTTCCAAATACAGTGTGGCTGAGAAAGAATCTGGTTTTGGTTTTTGCTTTTGCTTTTTCTTCATGGGGTGCTGGTGACAGCCTATTGCATTCAGTTACCCTCCATGCTATCACTTCCCACTGATTTTAAATGCAGGTACAATGCACACTCATTTTACATTGGTATGTAGCTTTTTTCCCCCCTTCCCTTCTGATGATGACTGAGGATTGTTTAGAAGACCACAGCCATGTGATGGAAGTCTCCAAATTAGACTAGATTACCTTGAAGATAAGCTCCCATTTGGAGCTGTGTTGTCCTGATGTGTCAGCAAGTACAATCATACAGATATTATCAAGTAATAAAATCCTCACAAGACATCACATGAACTATGTAGATAAAGGGGAGATGACTGTTGGGTTTTGGTCAGGCAAATCTGAAACAGTAGTTGGAATGATTCCTATCTTTAGGGTTGTCAGTTTCTGACTTTATTAGAACTATAGTTACTCTCTGTTAGGGACTTCTAGTTTAAATATATGGAACAAAGAAATATCTAGAGTTAGTATCTTTAACTCAGTTTGCTTTTACCAGAAGACTGCAGATAAGGTTGAATTACATGCTTCACTTTAGCAACTTTAAAAAATTGTCTATATTGGACTAAAACCGTTGAGGTTCAAAGTGTTCCATAGTGGCACTTAATCCAAAGATTATATTTCAAACAAATCTTAACAGTTTTGTGTGAGCCAAATTGATGGTAGCAAAGATGAGTTTCACTGTGCATTTTCAGATGACATGAATCAAAACTGCCATAACAGAAATCTTCACGTCTTCTGTTATAGTCATTACAAAAACTTAAAAATGAAAATAGCTTCCTATTTCAGCTATCGCTCTCCATTACAATTAATTTGGATGCAACTGATAACATTTATTCCCTTTAATTAGTTATACTAATCCTGAAGAAAGAAAAGAATAATGAAATTCACCAGAAGCTGTTGGTATCAATCTTCCTGTAAAACAAAAATATTTTTGTATGTCTGTTAATGACCTTAGTTTCAAAGGTGGAGAGTGTACCAACTTTTTGAGCTGGAAGATGTTCTGGGTCCCAAATCATCTCTGTTCCAAAAAGGTTATCTGAAATTGGAGGCAGTGAAGAGGAATACTTGGATGATACGGGTGAGAAAAAGTTTGACATTTCAGAAGTGTCTGACAGAGTTTGGCATGGCTTAGCCATATAACCAAATTTGTAACTCTAGCAAAAAAGAGGATGAAACTGCTCTCTAAAGGACTTTGGGTTAAACTCAGGGGAAGGAGTGCTACCTAAGAGAAGGGGCAATGCTAGCACAAGCACAAGTACAAGCAGGCTTAGAATAACCATACATTGATTTAAGCAGAAATTAGAAGAAGATTTTTACATACCAGGGAGTAAACTGCCTGCTACAGTAACAAAGGCAAGAAATTGTATAGCTTGCTATCAATTCTAGGGGAAATTGAAAGGTTAACAGAGATATCCCTCCTGGTTCCTTGTTTTGGTGCTTCTGAGTCCAGGACTGCTGATTTTATTTACTTGGGTATTGGACTCTGAAGAGACAATAGGAAATAATGAGTTCAGAGAATTTATACTGAGCCTTCAGCTTGCAGGAAATTTGTTCAGTGAACCTGAACTAGGCACACATCACTAGCTCATTTAGCGTGGACATATTTCTGCTTTTCCTCTCTAGAGCCTTGTTTACAGTTATGTTTGGACTTCTTTATTCTTCTAATACAGATCATAAAGTATAACTCAGACCATGATTCCGAGAGAGCATTTTTCAGTGGCATAGCCACCTTGTGCTGATACTCCACCAGCTGCTTGTTCCCTTCTCCATGCCAATACTTGTATTATGCCAGGACGGCTGTTTGTATGATCACATGAAGAACTGGATCAGAGCACTGATCCAGCTGAAAAAAACCTTCTATCTTGGGCATTTTTAATTCATATCGGGCCCTCGGTCCTGGTTGCTACACTATTACATGCAGGGTTGTGCCAGCACAAAGCAGGAGGTGGCTCAAGGACATCTGGGAATCACTTGAGCAATTTAAGCAGCGCTGTCATATCCTCAGGCTGCTCTCAGTCACTCTGTGGTTTGTTGAGAGCACCAGGCCCATGAAGGAGCTACCTGTTGATGATGATAGTGCCATTCATTTTCCACTCTTCTCTTGTACCTCGTGTTGTACTGGTAGGGCCTGACCATGCCATTGAGACAGTTCAGAGAACCAAATCATCTGAAAACAGATGAAACCACGTGCAAATGAAGCACTTCTTTTTTCCATATTCTTTTTCCTTAGGTTCGGTTCTCTGTCTCTTTAGTTGCCCAAACCAGACCTCAGCAGTTCCACTGAGGCAGCACTTGGAGATCAGAAACACCAGTCAGGGGCAGCAGAACCAAACACTTCTTAGAGAAGCTCTGCCAGCTTGTACACCTTGAATGAATCTGTTTCCAGTGAGCTAGGTAACCACCTTTCTGGAGATGCAAACAGACTGAAGGCTTTCCTGATAGAGTGTTTTGGCAGGGAATAATCAAATTTTCTTTTTCAGAGCCCCAGAATTCCTATATTTTGCAGGGGAGGAGGGCACAGATCTTCCAAAACATTTCTATCTCTGAGCTTCTGGTAGGATTCTTTCTTTCCTGTTAGGCAGATCGTACCTGTCAGAATGTCATGTCTGGGGCAAGGACAGAGTCTGTGCTGTGTCACCTGTAGAAGTCCTGAAGAGCTGGCTTGTGCATTTCTGTTGAATATTTGGTCTCTGTACAAGCATTAGCTTTTCAATAATTCAGCCACATCTTGTTGGTAATTATTTTTCTACTGCTCGTGGGTTTAGAGTAGTAACACCTAGTACTATCATAAATGCATGCTTAATAAGGCAATATTAGAATAGGACTCTCGTGGAATTATACATTACATTAACACCAAATGACTTCATTCTGAATTCATTATGAATTATTACTCTGAATACCAAAGGAATTAATAATCATTAGCTATTTACTATGGAGAGTTGCTGAATAATTGCCAGATACAGCTGTTTTAAGAATTTACAAGCTTTCCTGATGCAGTTTCATTCTGAAAGAATCCTTAAGTGTAACTTTCTTTTCACTGAGAGTTCCTACTTTTATTTTGAATCTGTACTCCTTGTTCAATTGTATTCCAGTTCTAAAAGCACTTCAAAGACAGTCACTCAGCCTAGTTCATTCACTAATGGAATTACTTTCCTTTTCTCCATTTTGTCTTTGAGTGTATCTCAGTTGGCTTTAAACAACACATCTAAAAGGTTAATAAACTTTAAAGCAGGCTGGGAGACGTTCAAGGGCAGGGTGACTCCAACATGACAAAAAGAATGCAAAAGCGTTATATTTATGACTTTGTGGCAAGTAAATTCTGAAAGTAAAGATATCCAAGGCCTTTGATTTGGTTCCTGAAAGTTCCCTCTGTTCCTACCAGCATTTGAAGACTCAGCTGTTTTGCATATCAGAGGTAGCTGACTTGGGAGACAGAGGGACTTAGCTGCTGGCTTTAGATGAGCTTTTCCTTTGGGTACAAGCTTCCACAGGAGTTTTACTGCTTTGACAGCTTATTTATACTGACTCTCTACTACAGCCCCACGGTTGCAACTCAGTCATCCTGATAAATTTAAATAGTGTGAGCTTTCCTGCGTAACTTCTCATTGGAACTAGTAGTTTGATTCCAGCCCATAGTCCTGACAATATGCAGTCAGATATGAGATTTGCTGTGTGTTGATGTTAGACCAGGACTCAGGTTTCAAAGTTAGGCAAGCACAGCTGTGGATACGTATTTTGGGGTTGTTTGGGTTTTTTACCTTCTCAGTGTAAAAAGCCTGTGCACCTTAGCCTCACAAATGAGGTAAAGCCATTTCCTTGTGTTCTGTCGGCGAACAGTGCTGCTCCATCAAAGTGTGCGCACCCTCATTTGTGTTTCTCTGTGCCAGCCGAGGCTAGTCAGTGAGTTTCACAAATGCCAGTCTGCCACAAAGAGCATTGGCACGTGAAGTCACATTCAAGAAATTGTGTTGAACTATAGATGATTCCTGTTGAATTCAAGGGAGCCAGCATTTGGCCTCTGATCTGTAATGTTTAATTAAATCAGTATGAAGCAGTCCTGTGTCCAGTTGATTGCCAAGATTGCTTAAACATGAATTCATTTTTATTGTTAAGGCTAATACTGTGTGAGGTGTGATGCCATAAACCAGTGCTTAGGAAACCATCTTGATTTAGAATTTTTATATTTTATATTTTTATATTGTATATATTATAAATTGTATAAATTATATTTTT
Source organism: Eurystomus gularis (assembly GCA_013400335.1). Classification (NCBI taxonomy): domain Eukaryota; kingdom Metazoa; phylum Chordata; class Aves; order Coraciiformes; family Coraciidae; genus Eurystomus; species Eurystomus gularis. The sequence goes on along the minus strand of VZZY01011286.1, from coordinate 197,148 downwards.
ATATTGTATAAATCTAGATGATACATTTAACATCACTCTTACTGAGCTGATTATAACCAGCTCAGAGAGGAATTACTTTTTTCTTCTTTCACAGTTAAAGAATGAGGGGCTGGGCAATTCATCTGGGAGATTCAGCTGTGGCACGGGGCTAGTTGCCATCCCTGGCATGCTCTAACTGAAGTCAGGAGTTTCCATGGGTGATGTGGGGGCTCAGTGTAGGACATACTGTCTGGCATATGGGCCCTGGCAGTTGGCCACCAGATGGCAGACACAGTCTCCTATAGAATAATGGTATTTTCTTTGACCTACATAAAGAACAGCTGCATCTTTCTCCATTGAAAAGGATAGATAGTGTGAAGTACACTGAAGATAATGGCCACTTTCTGAAAGCTGTTTTCAGCTTTTTACACCTGAAGCTTTTCATTCTTTTGCCTTTCTCTGCTGTGATTCTCACCTTGTGCCAGGGAAATATCTTTTATTTTTCCACTGGTCTCAGGTATAGCTGTTAATTCAGATGGATTTGAACCGAGTTTGGTGAAGCAGAAGTATGACATAACCAAGGTTGTTTGCAGCAGTGTGCAGGCTCTACGTTGTAGTGGTTGAAATGGATTAAATACACGTTTAAAGTACACGTATACATAGACATAGATAATTTTGGTTTAATTTTTTCTTTTTTCTTTTTCCTTTTTCCTTTTCTTTTTTTTTTTTTTTAATGGATAATTCTGGAGTTCTCTGCACCATTTAATACAATGACTAACCCACCAAGGATGAAGCAGTGCTGTAGAGCTATGCAAAAGCAATATCACATGCTCACAGCTCAAAAGAGACAGGAAAATTACAAATATTGTAAATGCAAAGTAAGATCGTTATTGGATGCTGGGTTTAGCTGAACTGAAGAGACAGGGACTTGAATTATTATCCTTAGCAATTTTGCAAGTGACTGTAACTGTAAAGTCAAAGGGCCTCCATTCCTTTATTCTTGGAATAACCATTGTCCTGACTCAGCATTTGGAAGACTACTCAGTGAAATTCTTCATTCTGCAATATACTATCAAATTTAATTACATTTTATAACAAAAAAGGTAGGAATTAAAATACGGATTTATTTCAGAATAAGTGAGCAGAAACATGGGTGCAAATTCACAAGGCACATTGAAAACTCCTCTGCACAGACAGGTACGGATGATGGCACATTTGTTCAAAACTTGTTCTAAACCGATTTTGATCCTGAGCAGCCAGGTAGGGCAAGCCAGGCACATTTATTAACACTGTAGCCTTACCTTTATTGTTTGGAAGGATGTTTGTAACTTGCTCTGGAGCTCTCATGTACAGCGTAGCCTACAACTCCTTGGAGGTGAATAAACTCATACTTAGTGCGTGGCAAGAGTGACCCACCCAGTCAAACAGTTATTCATTGGTAATTTACTGTACTGCACGCTGGCTCCATGTCCACCAGATTCCCACTGCAAGCAAGCTCTAACTATGGTGCAGTTGTGTAGATGTCAGCATCTTTATATCACATCACAAGAAAGCTATCAATATAATTTGATCTTTATAGGGAGAGAGAGAGAGAACATAAAAGCTCAAGTACTGTTCATTATAATCTGATAATCTTTTTCCTGTTTCACAGAACTGTGGCATTTTTCTTATCCAGTTCAATCTGTCTTCCAAGGTCCATGTGGCGTTACTATGCCAATGGTATTGTCCCCCAGTAAGTTCTGTGTAAACAGAAGAGTTTATGGCTTGAGTTCCTTTACCTTCTTCACAGGGTTGTGCAAGTCTCTGGATTGCTGAGAGCCCAGTGCAAGACAGAGGCCTTCAGTGCTCAGCTAACCTGAGGACAGTCTCACCGGTCACCCACTCTCCAAAAGCACAGTTGAAGCTGAACACTGGTAATCTTTCAGTATACAAAGCCACATGGAGATGGCACGGATCGTGACTAGGGACTTGCTCAGCCACTTGTGCTAAGCAGCTGTAAAGATTCTCCCAGCCCATCAGTGGACTCAGTGTAAAACTCCCTGGGTGACTGTTAGAAAGTAAACGGTTGCTCAGAGATCTCATTGTTTGCTTCTAAGGGCTTGTTTATTATAAGAATGTTCAAATTAATGTGCATCCTGTAGACACTGGGTTAATGCATGGGTTTAGGATTTCTTACTGGCTGCATCATCCATTCACTATATCATAAGCTCTGATGGGTCACTTTTTCTCAGTATTTCAGCATTCTTGTATCTGAAATAGGCTGATGATGCTTTTTCTCTAAATGGTATTTTCGAATCTGTGTATGACTGAAATTACAAGGGGTTTTGCCTCAAATAAGGGCATAGAGTTTACACTGTTATAGCTTAACTGTTAGCTACTTAGCTTTACCATAGCAATAGGAACAGAGGCTTCTATGTATGTGCAACCACCTCATTGTTTTCCATGCTAATGCTGTTTTTCTTTATATAGATAAGGCCTAAGCATCTGGGTCCAGCTGATAAAGAAGGTTTCCTTTTCAGTTGTCTGCTTCTGCACAATTGGTCATTGAGTTCAGTAATCTTGGGATTAAGATGAAGGAGTTTTAATTAAAAAGTAGGTGTCAAATAAGGTTGCAGGACAGTCGGAATCATTTTACAGACACTTTTAAATCAAAAGTGTAAAGGAAACACTGGGAGTGAAACAAGTTTCCTTCCCTGTTCCTTCCCTGAATCTTATGTATTTGTAATTGATACAGAAACCCCCAGTTTTGTACTTTTCTCTCACACTCCTGTGATTTGAATGCTAATCATAGGACACAGAGAATGTTCACAGAGAGAAGGTATATGGGTCTCTTCTATTTCAAGTATGAAGACATCCTTTTAATTGCCTGCAGACAGCAGATGGTATGGCTTTTGTGGCGTCATGAACTCCAGCACAATATACTTAGTCTCTGCACAGCACGGTACAATTTAAAGCTGAGTAAATATGGGGAGAGTGAAGGGTTAGGGGTGGGAAGGCAGTAATTCCTAGGACATTGGTTCCATTTTTATTTTACAAATTGACCATGATTTTGTTATGTTTCACTCTTCTTCACTTTCCGCATCTGTTCTAGAAAACTGCTTTCCAGCGAGGAACATGCACCCAAACAAATAGTTTTAAAAGGATCATTGTCAACTTCAAAAACCACATTTCCATTTGAAAGTTTTATGTTTTCTTTCATAAGAAGATGTAAGATTTTGAAGTTACTTTCTCAGACTCAGATGAAGTAGGTAAAAACAAACCAAAACTAGTATCAATTCCCAGCTAATAAATATGAGGCAAGCTCTTTTCCAGTCCACAGGTATAATCTCTCACTAAACTGACTTGGAATTTTCTGAAGCTTTGTCTAGTCAGAAAATTCTTTTCTGTTAGAAGTCCCCTTCTTGCCTGATTGAGACTTTTCATCCATCAGTCAGTGTGTTATTCTGGAATCCCTCTCATTTTTCCTCTGTAAGGAAAAGTTTTGAAACTGCAAAAATTTTCCTAAGACAGGAAACCTCAAATGCCCTGCGTATTCTGTAGTTGGTTTTAAGGCTGCATAACTTATAGACAGCAGAGGCTTTGCATGAAAGAAAGCAGTATAGTAAGTAAAATAAAAAATAATAATACAAATCAGAGAGGATTTTTTTCATTGAGTTGCAACATACCCTGACAAGTAATGTGCCATTAAATATGTGTATATATAGCAAATATATTACCTTTAATAAAACCTTCACATACCCGCCCCCCAAGAGATACTAATTGAAGGGGTTATTGTACACACTGATATGCTGTGACAGATCAGTTGGGTACAGGCTGTCTTATTTCTAGCTCCTCTTGAATGCAATGCTGGTATGACATAATCTGCACCCAGTCCTCAATCTGTGAGGCTACATCGAGACGCAGCCAGTATGTGACTATACAAGAGAGGAGCCGTAGGAGCAGGATTCACTAAGAGCCCCCTTCTGTCTCAGCTCAGTAGAACAGCCTGCAGAGTACACTCCGCTCTTCAACATGCAGGATTTAGAGCACAGTCTGAGGGAGTGTACAACTGACTGTGTGATCTCAAAGACAATGTTATTGGTAATGAAACTGGTAGATCTAGCAATGCTTCTAATATCTATAGTTTTACAGTAATGATATCCTATGATTTATGATATTTAACATTTTACTGAAGCTGCACGCCATTACTGAAGTTTGTCTCATTTTCTGACAGAGTGAAGCATGGATAAGTCTATTAATTAGACATACAGAGATGGTTACATAGAATATATTCATTTGAAACCAAAGAGGGCAGTGGTGGAGTTTAGTGGACCTTGGTTTTCCATGTTTTTAATAACCCACCTATATTCTGTTCTTCTGATCAGTTTCTCGACTCTGACGCATTTGTGCATTAGCATGTGAGATTAAATTAAATGGATTTTGCATACAGCAAAACTTATTGAACACTGTTATGTATTTTTCCAGACTCTTACAGAATCAAGGAAAAAGAGATTTTCTGTTCCTTCCCAAATTTATTACTTTGCTTAAATAAAATTCCAATCTGTTAATTTTCACGTAAATCCTAGGAATGTTGTTCAGGTTAAAATTTGTTGCTCTGTATCCTCAGCCAGTGGAGATACGCCAATACACAGCAGCTGGGAATTTCCTACCCTGCTATCTGTGTGTGGCAATGGATTCATTAGGCATTCTAAATAACCCAGCAGACTCCCTGACTTTTAGAATATGGTTATCTTACATAAACCAGAGCTCTGCTTTTCCAAAATAAGTATAACTTTGTACTTGGTGCAAACACTTGCTAAGAAATACAGACCGCTATTTGTCCCTTGATATTAAATACGGTATGGTAACACGGTCCCATGGACTAATCTAATGTACTTTACATCCAAGTAGTGTAAAAACTTTCATAATTCCTTTTTCTGTGTGTAGATACAGTAAGACATGTGCAAGTGCAGTAATTTACCCAGAATCTTGTCACTGCCTATATCCTAGCAGAACTACTTAGGAATCTGTGCGGCTTGTTTCTTACCTTGTATTTTAACTAATTTAGGGTATGCTTCCAAACAGAGCAAGGCTGTGATCTCAGGACACTGCTCTGAAGCTGTTTTCTGCCTATTTCATAACTCATTGTACCATTATTCCGTCCTGAATGCAAAATCAGTGTAATCTTGAAAGTAAAAATCTATCACTTTGTTTAAATACGTGCTAAAATGAAAACTGAGCTTTTGTCCTTGGTTTCTGCTGATCTCCGGGTTATTGTCAAGGATGTATAATTGAATTATAAGCTTGATTTTCGTACAGGTCAATGGCATCCATGCCAGTGACTCACATAGATCATAAAAGTATATTTCCAAGGGGTGTGGGTATAGGTGGGCTGAACAGCTTGGGCTGGTTGATAAAAACGAGGGCCTCAGGCCATCTGCACTTACTCATTCTTCTTTGTTCCAGCTGCTATTCTGCTCTACCAGCCACATCACCAGGGTAACATGGCATTTGCAGGCAAATATGAATTCGAAAACGACGAGAACTATGATGACTTTGTGAAGAAGATTGGTAAGTATGTCTTGGGGTGTCAGACTTAAAGGTTATAAATGAGTTTAAAAGACTTAACAAGAAGTTTTTTTACTGAAATCAACAGGGACTAAGACTTGTAGGAGTGCCTTGGACTCCAGCAAGGAGATTCAGTTTTCATTCTTAAAAGAAGCACTGTCAGCCGCAGGAAATAGTCCTGTTCTACAGAAGTAGAATTCCTTTTCAGTGGCAGCAGAATGAAGGGCCAGGATGTTTGCAGTATGATGATTGTGAAGGTCACTTTTTCTGTCCTTAGTGTTCTTCGGTGAGAATATAAATTTAGTGTGAAAATCCTTGGCAGAATCTCACACAGGAACAGGTTTCTGTGAATGCTTTCAGAAGACTGTGCAAATCTGATTCAGAGTTCACCCCATAAAAGCTCAGGGACACTATGATCTGTGCGCGCAAGTTCAGTGCTTGTGTCCATGTACTTAAGAAGTAATAGCAAATAGTAAATAGGTAGGTGCAGCTCTATAGCAAAGGCAGAAGTTCACGTACATTAAATTCCGCATATATCCTTGCGTAGATTAAGCAGAAGGGAATATTTATATATACTTTTTATCTATACACTTATTCAGTGTATCATTGTTATTTTAGCAAAGGCATTGTTATACCTTTCTCTTCCTTTATACTGGTAATTTGAACTCAGAGCTTTGATATTGCTATAAAAAAGAAAAAAAACAAGAAAATCAACCAAACAAATCAGACACTCAGACATCAGTGACTGAGAACAAACATGCCATTAGCATGCTTCAATTCAAATACAGGTGGTAGGCTATTAGATTTGATAAACTGTATGTTTCTACTGATTAAGGTCTCCCCAGTGACAAGATTGAAATGGGAAGGAATTGCAAAATAGTCACTGAGGTGGTGCAGAATGGGAATGACTTCACCTGGACACAGCATTTCCCAGGAGGCCGTACCACAACCAACTCATTCACAATTGACAAGGAAGCAGACTTGGAGACAATGGGTGGTAAGAAGTTCAAGGTAAAATCATTTAGCTCTTCAGTTCTAAACTGTCTCTTTTTTTCTGATTTAGGGTGAAAATCAAATCTGTTTCAGGGACATCTTCTTTAAATTGTTGTGGGGTTTTTTGCGTGTCATATCTTAGAAACATATAATTTTTCCTCCATTTCGTGATGCCTATATGATTCCTTAATCTGATTGTAAAGAGAGCTCAAGCTTCAGAGCTGTACATACTAATAAAGAACAAGGGTGTGTGAAGCATCTACTGGTCTCACAGCTCAAGCAAACAACGCTCATTAAAACTCTGAAGAGCTGATTGGCAGCTATGTCATTGTCCAGCACCACAGAGCAAGTGGAGCACACTGACGGGAGCCCATGGTCCTGAGCTCAACCCAGGGCTGTCAGCAGTGCTCACCTGCTGTAGTCATCTGTGCGTGAGCCTTAAACAGAAGACTGTGTAAAGTGAAGGGGGAAAAAAAATAAAATCTCTGTATCCTCCCTCCTGTTGGAAGTACAGAGTGACTTGCAATTTCAGCATCCTCTAGTGAGACTGAAGATTGTACAATATTGATCTGCTCCTGTTATGGACAAAATCTGGACACAGAACCTGCTGTAAAATTGTTGCTTTGCTTACCTTATTCATTTATCATCTATTTAAAGGGATAAGACCATTTGGGACAGATAAACTCTGCATTTGTGAGGTGTCCTGAATCCTACAACAGATTACTGGCTAAATGCTTTATACGTATTGAATAGACAGGAAAACCAACAATTACATCAGGGAACTGTGAGAAGCTGCGAACAGCAATAGCATTGCATGATTTCCAGAATGCTTTTTTAGTCACGTCTTTCTGATTATGAGAGGAAAATAACATGTCTTTGGCTTTGCAAAATCTTTGTGAAACCTGATAGATAGAATAAGACGCATCACAAATACAGTTCTCTTTTTTTTTTTTTGGCCCTGGGCACTTCAGCAGTCCAAAGCCTATTAAGGAGCCAAACATGGAGAAGGCAGAGCAAGTGACTCTCAGCAGAGAAACCATTGCCTCTTAGTACAGTGTCACTAAACAATATATAAACTAGTAAGATGGTTTCCTTGTATCTCATAAAAAATGGCCACTCATCTCTCCGTGTTGCAAATCACTTTTTTCTCCTCTAAATATGACCGGTTCCTCTGTTACTAAAAGCATAGGCAAGACAGACCAGTTATATAGACAAGACTGATTTTTTGGTGGAACTACATATCTCGTTTTGGCAGTCTGCTGAGCTGCTGTATTCTCTATCTTCATAGTAGCATACTGGCACACTTCTTCCATATGTAAGCAGCTCTTACAGTAATCGGTGCAATTATAGTATAAAGGTGTAAATGCAGACTGTGCAGCCATGTTCACCTATGCTTCACTGAATGAGATGAATTCTAGTGTAGTTACAGGTATGACATTCAGGATCTAGGGTTAAAGATTCCCATCACTTCTCTACAGCGACTTCTGCGCTGCTTGCAGGCAGGTTACTAGTATCTGAGAATGCTGCTTCAAAATTAACTCATACAATCGTGCCTTTCACTTACTGCCAAAACACAAGAACCACGTAAAGCACTGAGGACTGGATGAGAAGCATACTCTATAGTCAGATCATTTTTGAGCTATGAATGAATATTGTGTAGAGAGGGAATTTGCATGTATTGTTAGATGAATATTTTTCTATTTAAATTGTGAACATTTAAGAACTAAAGCACAAGGATTTTAGTCATGTTCACAACGCTGCATGTGTAACACAGAACTTCTACTTTTAAAAAAGTAAAAACCTACATGTATCTGATAATATAAATGCCAGTAACCCCCAGGAAGATTAAACCTTCCTCTATTACAGGCAACTGTTAAAATGGAAGATGGGAAGATAGTAGCTGATTTTCCCAACTATCGTCATACGGCAGAGATTTGTGGAGGAAAGCTGGTGGAGGTGAGTTTACAAACATCCAGGCTCGTTTATAATAAACAAAATCCTCAAGTGCAGCAGGCTTAAAATTTTGCATTTGGAAACAAATCTTTAGATAAAGTAAAACTATTAAATAACTTTCTCCTTCACTCTAGATAATGTTCTAAAATTTTATGTAGGTTTAATAAAAAAATTAAATGAACAAACTTTTCACTATATATTTTTGAAAAACGTGAAATGAAGATCTTGCATCTTAGGCACAAACACACAATTTTATAGCTGTAAGAATGGAATATTCAGACTAAAATATTCCCAAGCTGCCCTGTCTTTGACTGTATTCGCTGTGCCTGTACCTCAAGAATAGAAAATAATACATATAAAACTTTTCACCTACTACTTACATGTTTCTATAAAGTTATTAGCTTTGTTTCAACTATCCAGCTGCAACTCCTCACAGAATTTCAGTAGAACCCTATTTCCTTAGTCTTACCAAAGAAAAAACAAACCAACTCAAAACCAACAAGACACCGAAGAGGCTGGATTTCAAGTAATATCCTATTTTATTACCAAAATGACAACATTAACTTGGAAAGATTACTATAAGTACTGTAGTTCCAGTAAACTTGTAAAACAGTCAAACATAGCAATTTTTGATTCTCGGAAATTTTCCTGAATTGGCTTATGTCTGTGCCAGTTAGGTACGTCTGGGTGTGTCTTCAACAGAGACTAACCAGAAGTTCAGTTACCTGTGAATCAAGAAAGGACATGCACTCTTCCTGAAAGTAATAGTGTCAATCATTTATTGCTTTTGGAGAACAATTTTCTCACTTGTCTAAAAGCCTGATAACTTGGAGTTTGTGAAGTCATGTCTAACACAGGATACATTTCAGTTTTCCCTAGACCCCTGTTTAGAAGTTGTGCTTTTTGTGTCAGCCTGGCAGAGAGGGACCTGGCAGTACTGGTTGACAGCCGGCTGAGCATGAGCCAGCAGTGTGCCCAGGCAGCATGGAAGGCCAATGGCCATCTTGGCTTGTACAGGAATAGTGTGGCCAGCAGGAGTAGGGATGTAGTTCTCCCCCTGTACTTGGCACTGATGAGGTCTCACCTCAAGTACTGTGTGCAGTTCTGGGCCCCTCACTTCAAGAAAGATATTGAGGTGCTGGAGCAGGTCCAGAGGAGAGCAACGAGACTGGTGAAGGGGCTGGAGGGAAAGTCTCATGAGGAGAGGCTGAGCGAGCTGGGGTTGTTCAACCTGGAGAAGAGGAGACTCAGGGGAGACCTTATCACTCTCTACAACTACCTGAAAGGAAGTTGTAGTCAGGTGGGGGTCAGGCTCTTCTNGGTCTAGCTGATGTCGTGGTGTTGGGTCATAGGCTGGACTCGATGATCTTGGAGGTCTATTCCAGCCTCAATAATTCTGTGAATATTTTTGCACTGCGTATTTCAGACTTGACAAGGACATTCAGCTTATTTTCCAGATATGTCTTCTACCAAAGGGTAAATGTTGCTTCAGTTAAAGGGCAGGTTCTGTAAGCCAGTTGTGACACTGAAGCTCTAGTTACACTGTTCAACCAGATTCTTGGTTTGCTTTTTATTCCAGATTTCTTCTACTTCTGGTGTAGTCTACAAAAGGACCAGCAAAAGGATTGCTTAAGGCAGCAAAGCCATTCTCTTCCAGTGCACTGAAAAACAAACACCACAAATAAAATAATACTGTCTTTCCTTCTCTCTTTCTTTGCATTAAAAAGACGCGGAATTTTTTTTTCAGACTGGTGTTATCCTCAACATTAATGCTTACCCCATTCCTAAAGATCTGACAAATGCTCAGGAAATCAGAAGATGCAACAAAGCATTTCATGATGCTGTCCAGTCTGAATATTTCAGGATATGAGGCATACTTGCCACATTGAAACACCTACTTCATAGAAGCTCTGTTCAGCTTCTCTCTTGAGAACAGATCAGTACTCTGCCCAACACACACATCAAAATGCAAGACCTGATGAAAGTCTTTTGCTTTAGGAACTTGAGAACGAGACAAAGTCAGTTTATCGGTCATTAAGAGAGATGTTTTCACACTGCTATCATGGTTTTCTCGTTCTCCTAAGTATCTCCTCTTGAGCCAGATGCTCAGAAGACATTTAAGGTTTTACAGACAGACTACTGCAGAAAACCGTTCCCTGCTGCCAGGGAAGGAGGGCGCAGTCCGTTGCCGGGTTCCCCCTTCGGAGAACTGGGGCCCGTGGCGCCTGGAGGGACCTCCCGGCAGCGCACTGAAGCGACAGCATCTCCCAAGGGACAAGGAACCCATCTCAGGAAATTCTTCTGCCCAAGCCCCCAGAACCTCCCGGGAAAAGCCCTTGCCGAAGTCCCCATGGGCCCGAAGGCAGGAGTTGCCCAGCACTCGTGCTCCTGCGGAGCTGGCGGCCTGCGCGGGGTGGCCCCAGGGGTGCTCAGCCTGCGCAGGAAGGAAGATTTTCCTCTTCGTGTGCCGAGCGCGCTTCTGTCCCCGGGCGCTGCCGGCACGGGCAGGGGGTGACGGGGCTCTCTCGGCAGGGCAGCGGCCTCGCCCCGAGTCTCGCCTGGGCTTGGGCAGGGCTGCAGCAACAGAGGTGAGAGTATTCCGTCAGTTCCGTGCCTGGTGCCGCCCTGCTCGTCCGGATCCGCTTCCCGAGACTTTAATTACGTGTTAAAGCGAGGCCGTATGATCTACAGAATAAGCAAAAAAGATTTTTGTTATGAAATACTTACCTATACCGATATAAGTGTTCCTGGGCAGGTATTGGCAGATGCATTAATATTCAGTGCTAATAGTGACGTTAGTTTACACTCGTTAATAATATAATCACTCCATCTTGTGGTTGAATTAATATTACTTGATGATTTTCATTTAAATTGTATAGGAAAAATAAGGTCGAAAACAAACATGTAAAAAATGCTGATGAAGGGAAGAAATACTAGACATGATTTAATTCTAGATCAGGATGTGTGCTACTGCTCTAATCTTCGATTTAGTAATACACTCATTAGCTCACTAGACTTAAGCTTGTTCTGTTAAGCAGATTGCCCTTTTTTTAAGCAGGCAGAAGCTGCAAAACATTTCCCTCGTGTTATCATAGGGCGGTTGGTGAACCTCCTCCTTTTGATACAGGTGGCCTAAAGTTGCATTTTACTTCAGTTATTTACATAAGGAAAATCTTGGAAGTCTTTTGCTTCCTTCTAAATCCAGAAGCTACAGAAGTCAGCAGCTTTCCCATTCTCATCTACTGAATCTCTGCTGGAGATCTTACCAATATACCAGTTCCTACAGTTCATACAAAGTTCCAGGGCACCATTTTCATCCTGTGTAGAGCTGGAAACATAAAACCATAGCTATAAATTCTTCCCCTAAATCCAAAACAACTGTTATTGGAAGAACTGTTGAAGCATCAAATTTATGCTGGGGAAAAGTTGAGGAGTATACTTGAAAGTGTCATATTTAGCTAAAGAAAATCCTGTTCTCTTTTCCAGAAGTTAACATTCATCCATGCCCTTGGGAAAATAATAATAATTTTTAAAAACCATAAAATAAAAACAAACTCAAAAAAGTAGCAATGCTGCAAGGCATCTTGTAGTTACGAGGTTTCAGAAAAAAAGAAAAGGAGACAGTCTGGAAGCTGAAGGAGTACACCTCTGAGCAGGCATCAGTCTTCACGCCAGCTGAACCTCATATTTCATTCACTCTGATGTGTTTTCAGTTAAGGGTACAGTTTTGAAATCATTTACAAGTTAGCCCTAGCCTATCTTCCCTCCATTGCACCAGCCTGAGGCTTGTCTGACCCCTCAGAAAAATACCCATCTGGTAAATAAAGAAAACACTTCCTCCGCTGGGATGTTTTTCTGCCAATCTGCTGGTCTGAAGGAGCTCACCAAAAGCTCAGGTCAGCAGAACTACGATACCCGAGAGTCACTTAGGCTGCCGTCAGACTGCATCTATAGCAACTGTTTACATCCTCCTCTGTTCTGATTCTAATACTGGCCTTTTCTGCAACGTGAATCAGTAACTGCTCCACGTGATACACCACCTTCTCTGGAGCCAGCCAGACAGCAGTGCTTAAATGCACTAAGTGTATGGGGGTTTTAATTACTATTATTTTTTTACTATTATTTCTGCAGATTAAGGTCTTCAGAACACAATCAGCAAGGAAAAGCAGTAGCAGCCCTATGTCTGAGGGGTAAACATGCACTATCACTTCTTTCCTCAGTAGCTTCTGGCTCTCCATACCATTTTCTACCTTAATCAACATGACTACTTGCACTTTTCAGCCATCAGTGCTGGAGTTGCATAACTTTGGTTGTCCGTAGTAGTGCAGTGCTCCTACATGTCTCCCAAATGGCAGGATAAATTTCTCTGTAACCTAGAAACAGAGTTCCTGAGTCTGCAGGGGTAGACTGCAGTTCCTTGAGGCACCAGTCTCTCTTTCCCCAACCTGCACAGCACTGGCTGCAGAGATTTCAAGAAAGCACTAATAACAAATCTTAAAGATAATTTGCTAAATGGATGTCAACACTGAAGCTTTAGTGTTACACAGCAATGCCTAGCTATTGGATAGGAGCCCAGAACAAGCAATATGCATTCCAGCATCATCAACACATCCACTAAGTTCCTCAAGAAGCAGGTTTTCCTTTGGCCCCTGTATAGGAACCCTCTGATTTGCAAGAAGCCCAACTGCACCTAGGGATCACAACAGAGGCAGAGATTGTCCAAGGACGATCTCCAGGACAGGCAGCGTGTTACACAGATGTCATTCCCTACAACCAATTCTTCTTTGGAATTAACCTCTCCCACTCTTGCCTCTTCCTTCCCACCCTATGACCCCCTGATTTTCACTGTCCTGTGGGCCCAGCTCCTCCGCTGCCCACTGTGGTGCCAGCATCGCCTGCTGGACACAACAGACAGATGGCTCCCTCAGTAGCCCCTCACATGAAAGGACACCACTGAGAGAGCTCAGCAAGATGCAACCAGCCCCAACAGAAGCCACACCCAACAGGAAGCTCCTCCAACTGATCGGCTGCTGGTTGATATAATCCTGGCCTCGCCCACCACCCCAACCACGACCACCTGGGTGAGGGCAGAGACACAGAGACACAGGTGGGCCAGTTTCTGCCTGTAGAATGTGAAGTCAATAGGATAAACAAAACATTCTGCTAGGTTGTGACTCATCCACAGGTCAACTCCAGCTCTGGGCCCACAGCTCAGGGCCCAGCACATAGATATGTAGTGCAAGCTACGTGGTTGAGCAGAGTTTATTAAGACTGCTTTATGCCTTGACTTGGACTTCATTAGGCCTTACCCTAACTAGGTGGGAACTGTTAACACAGAGAAAACAGTACATGATATATACAGAAAACAACTATCTGCTCAGAAAAAAAGCCTTAATAGGCAGCAGCCAACTTACTTGCTAGGAGAAGACAGGTAAAGGAAATGATGTGCAGTTGCTTGACAGTGATATTGTAGCGATCCATAAAGAGGTCCAATGAATAGATAGGGAGATGCCTGGCTGTAGGGCAGAGATTGCAACAGTTGCTTGGGACAGTCAAGAGATCAATGAAGTATCAGCTCATCCCAGTCTGTGGTGAATGAGCCTTGTACATAGGCAACTGAAGTTCCTATAGGGAGAAAAAAAAAAGGAGGGGGGAGGAAAGAGAGAAACTGAAACAAATACTATTTCAGTGCCTGGAATCCCAGACCAACACCCGTCACTTGCTATGGCAAATGCTTATCAGCTACAGCACTATCCCTGAGATGGAAATCAGGGCTGGATTACTGCATGTTTTGACCGTTAACTTCTAATACTTCAGTCATCCACACGCTTTCTTCACGGGCGTTAAACACATGGTCAAACACTGCAAATTACAGTTTAAGCCAGAAACAACTTGCTGTTGCTTTCTACAGAACACCAAATTCTTGGCTATCAAAATTGTTCTGGAAGGACTCCTTTTTAATTTTGTTCACCCAATCTGGATTGTTAAGTATGGTTTTAACAGAGTTTCATAGGCAAGATACGTTTCTCTGATATTGCCTCTTCCTCGGTTGCCCAAATTACTCCATTCCATGGCAAAAAATTGCATAGGTGTTTAGAATAAATAGCATTTAACATTAAAAAAAATATTTAAAAAATCACATGGTGCATGGCCACAGCAAGAAACAAAAGTAGACATTACCAAGAAAAAAAACACATTGAAGAATTATTAGATTTTTCTAATCATAGCAAATTCCACTATTTTCTGTAGTAAACTATTTCAGCAGTATAAAGGCTATATATTGAACTGACAGACTCTATTTCACATGTAAAACACAAATTTTTATTTTGAAGGCAGAATTATGTGGTTTTGGTCTACCTATGCTAGATCTTCACCTGCATCAGCTTTTACACACAAGTTTCTAGCAACTATGCAAAAAGTAGGTTAAGGGAAGGAGTAAAGATCATTGGGAATACTCACAACAAGCTAATGCCACTTAGAAGTTGACATTTTCTCACTTCAAACGTGGTCATACACTGATGCAGTTACCATGGCCAGACTGGAAGGAAAGTGGGCTGAATACACGTTGATAGGCTTGGATTAGAAAAATACTGTTTCAGCAAGGTGTATCTCACAGTAATCCATCGAGGTAATGAGTCGTCATTTTTGTATTACATGCATTTGAAAATAAACTAGAAGTAGTACAGTGCTGCAAGACAGATGTTTTTTACAGTTGAATACAAAGCGGTACATAGTGGTTAATTCTACTCAAATCAGAACTCTTGAAGTGCAGAAGAATTACCTGCACTGGCTACCCTATTTACAGAAGTAAGAAGCACCACCATGCCCAGCCAGCACGGGGCTGCCCATGCTCCTTTCATCCTTGGAAGGAAACATTCCACGAGGAGGTTCAACTTCCCAGGAAAAAATAGCTACACAATCAGGCTCAGAGGGATGCACATAACTGGAAACCGGGAAGGCTCCAGAACGAGCAGCTGCTTAACAAAGGCAGCAGGCCGAGCACTGCTACGGATGATTGCTTCCCAGGCTTTTTAAAGGAAGTCAGTGAAAAAACACATTCCAGGCTGAACAGACACATGCTGTGGACAGGCAAACAGCCCTTTGAAACCTGGGACAGCCTTCACTGGGGGATTGTAAAGAAATTGCCCACCAGTAACAATTTATAACGCAGGGAGACAATGGAACATGTGTTCCCGCATTCTTTTATACCCGGAAAGCCCCCATAAATTTGATTTTTCAATTGCCTTATGCACAGAGATTTTGGTCTATCAGTACAACTGACATATGCAGGTTCAGAGCAGGAATTCACAGCATACCCATACCATGAATGTTCTGGCAGAAAGGGTTTCAAGATCAGTGCTTACACCAGTTAAAATAATGGCATTTCTTTTTTAATGTGTCTATACAAAGCCCAACCTATTGTAAGATCAGGTAGCAGTTCTACCTCTGAAATATTCTGTTTTTTCTAGGTGACTTGTAGGAGCTTCAATTTTTATTGTTTGAAATGTCCTTCCTGTTTTCAACAGCTAAGTCTCCCAACAAAATTATAGTACATGCTCCGAGGACAGCATACATATTTAATGTGAAATTTGCTTTTTAGGCCATAACAACATATGCGAGAAATAAACAGTAACTCCAGTTACACATCTAGTAAAAAAACTGACATATCAAAACGTTACAGTTCAGCAAGTGAGCATTAGAGGCTCAAAACGCAAGCAGAGCTGCAGAGATTTACATCTGAACCTCAGATACTCAGAAGCCAGAACTACCCCTACGCAGCCCACTGCGCCAGAAAATTCAAAGACCAGTCAAGGCACTGAATTTAGGCAACTGAATTTGCTACTGGTTTCACACAGACATTTACGCCCTTGTAAGACATCTGTTTTTTAAATATATTTTTTCACTTATTTAATGAAAATCAGTTACTAGTAAAAGGCAGAAGTGAAAAGCATTCCCACATTATGTTCACCAAAAAAACCCACGTGGGCTTTCGTATAATGAGACTTGACAGCACAGACAAGGTTGAACTTCAGGATTAGTGTCAGGAGGAACAGAGCCACGGGCTGTGGTTTCTTTCAAGATCAAGTTCCTAGGTATTAATTGATCCAGTGTATAGGCAAGAGCCTTGCCCTGCACCGCATAGCATGAAGCAGCTAATAAGTAGTTCAGTAGGACTGCTTTTACACTGACAGATCAGTCCTAAGGGATGAGATTTTCTTTTAAAGGGCAGGGAGTGGTACATAGTTTAACAATCCCAGAGCTGAATAGCAGGTTTACAGTTTTAAACCCAGCTGTGGGTATGCACCCCTTTCCATCAACCCGCCACACCCCCCAGACTTTAGCATAAGTTTGTCAAGAAAAAAAATAATTACTCCTTTGAATTAAAAAAATGCCTTTGCTGCTTTGGGGGTAGTGGTGCAGGATCATCAGCAAATACAACTCTATGGAAAAAACTGAACTTTTGGGGAGCGAGAATAAAATAAATAATTTCCGTTGCTTAACGTTTTTCCAGTAAAGCAACAGAGGAGAAACTGGGAGTCCTGCTGTCTGCTGGAATCGCCCTTTCATATGCTGCTTCTGCTTATCTTTGACCTGTTCATCTGTATCTACTTCAACAACTTGGCTTTGGGCTACTGAACAATTGCCACATTGAAATGCTAAAAGCAGCAGCCCATGGGAAGCTCACAGGTGTCTTGGAAGTGACTTAACAAGCTTTGCTCAACGTGTTAATCAGTATCTCTCCACAAACAGCATCCAGAAAGTCAGAGCACAGCATTTAAAGGGATCACCATAATCTCAAAACCTGCAAAGTAAGGCTTGGACTGAGAGTCAGCGTTAAGGGTGAAAGCAATTTTTAGGCTGCCACCTCCTACCAGTTTCAAGACCTGACCTTCCAAAAGAGGGGAATCAGTGTGAACATTTTAAAGTGGTGTTAAAGACGACAAATCTTCCTCCGAAATCACATTTAAAGGCAGCCAGGCTCCAGACATTAGCCATTCATTCCCTGCAGACGCAGCTCATCACCGGTAACCTGACCGCTTCAGCTGGCACCATTCATTACCTGAGCGCAGGAGACAAGATCCGTCTGGTTTGGATGGGTTTGTAATAGGGCTGAGCAAACACTTCAGAATCCATACTTAAAGGATATACTAGGCAACAAGACTTTAAAGCCCTTGAGCAACCACATGAAGGTTAGGCTTTCACTGGCCGTTTGAACTAAATCAGCCACACAGCTACTGAAGTGGAGAGGAAGAAAACTTAACTCACTTCCTCCAGCTCCCTTAAAGCAGCAGCTGGTACAGGCCAGCCTACCCAGCACTTACCTTCATCACAGTACCACATCACATGGTTTGGTGTTCAACATGGCAAGAAATTCCACACATACATTTTTTCTGTCCAATTTCTTTTCAGTAAAACTGTTCTCCCAGTGACATAAAGCCAGTAATGAACTGACAAGCAGTCAGGAGAAAAAAGTTAGCAGTAGAAAAGTTAGCAAGTGATGTGACATTATTGTAATAAGTCACACTAATAACGATCAGTTCTCAGAACAAAAGTGGAATTTGTCAAGGTATTTTAGAACAACTCACAGGCTTTTTGACAATGAAAATGAAACGCTGTGACAAATATGCCTCGGGTACTGAAATTCAGGGAGATCTTAACTGAGTCTGGTTTTCTACCATATCAGAGTGCTTGGACTTCAGTCAGGATCTGTTCTGTGCCACAGGTCAAACATGCAGCATCTCCCGACTCCCTGTGACAGCTCCCATGACTCTGACGGCCCTTGTCCCTCTCTCAGCCCTGGCCATCTGAGCTGCAAGATACCCAGCAGCTAGACAGGCACATCTCCAGAGAGCTGCGTCCTCCGTGGAGAGCCCGGTGAACTACCTTCTCCATTTCTGGAGCAAAATAAAGCACCTAGAGCAACTCAGTAACAGTAAAGCCTATTCATCTAGAAATAGCTGTTAATATACTCCCTTATACAGGCTTCATTTACTACTATGAACTTCATACTTCTCTCACTATTATTGTTTTTAAATCTTATTCTCTACTTATGCTTCAGGACATGTAAACAGAATGCAGCGTATGGCACCTACAGCTCACAGATATTCATCACTGATCCTAACCCAAAGTCTGAGAAAAGGTTCCAGCTGATTAACAAAGATACCCAGTGAATTATAACTTAAGTTTCAACAGGTTCTCAAAGGCTACCAAGTATTTCAGTCAGAAAACTAGTAAAAACCGTGGTAACTTTGGCAATCATTTAGCTCTCTGTATTTTGCATGTAAGTGACCTCCTGTACTAAGAATAATGGATACTGCAAAGTTCTTGGCATTAGAACAAGAAAAAGAAATGCCTGAAGATGAAAAATAAAGGGGAAGCTTATCTAGCAGGCTATTAACAGTTGTTCTTTGAAAGAGACAAACTCCATCCTGTTTTGTGTTCTAACCAAACGGTTTTCCAGCAGTGGAAGAAAGGCACCAAACTGATCTCTTAGAATTATTGCACCACACATGAGAAACAACAAAAAGCTAACTCCTCTTTAACGTATTATTTATACGGGCAAGAAGGTGACATACAAAGAAAAATTTAGCCTAGAGCTTTTTTTATAGGAGCTTGAAAATTCAGAGCACTCAGCACACTTCTTTGCAGTAGACTAGGTAGCATGCTACCAATTGAATTCTGCTACTAATGTCACGCTACTCTCTTCCCCACAAAGACAATCTTTCTGCCTCTGCACAAACTGCAGCGCTATGCCTTCCAGTGAGAGAATCCCCCATACAAAACTTGCTGGTGTTTCTGTGCTTAGGCAGCTCACTGCAGTTTAAACAATCACTTTGAAAGGTTAAGAGTGAGTGTCTTTGCAAACAGTTTAATCATAAGTACAGCTGAAGCATTTAGCTTTTGCTGTTTTTCAGGCTGGCCATGGAAACTCAAAGGGAAGGGCAAAGATAACAGACAGAGAAGTGCTCTTAGGGTATGGCCAGCAGGACGCCTGTCTTTGCAGAGCACAAACGCATTGTTAAAGTCTCTGAAGCAGCCACACTGGCTTTGTCTGTGCAAGCACAAGCCACACTGTCTTACAACAGAGACAGACCAGTTATTATACCTGTTAGAAAATATGGCTGTAAGGGACAGTCTAGGATTCACTGCACTATCTGTTACGCGCTGCCATAACCATACGTCTCACAGTCCTGAAAGTTACAGCATTTCTCATTATTTAAGCAACCTTCAGCTGTCTTAGACAAGTCTTAACCAGGTTGTAGGGGAAGTCTTGCACAGCGTCTGGTTTCAGTACACAGGAGTAAGAGACAAACCTGACAACCACATTTCAAAAAGAATGTCAGACTAATTATTTCCAGTGAAAATTTAAAATCCAGGGGTTTTCTAACAAGGAAGGGTACATGGGCAATATATCCTTTATTTTTCCCTTGTTCAACAACAACCAATCAGGTAGACAGAGCAACAGCTTAAACACACTCGTTACACTGCCTAGATCAGTGCTGCCAGCAGCTACCCCAGCTCATTTGTGATACGTTCCACTGATGCATGAATGAAACACCATCAATTAAGATTTTCTTCTGTTACCACTGTTCCTGCACACTCAAAAGGAGCAGCAAATTCAAGTGCATCTCCCACAAAGGGCCAGAACTCTGGCCGTGTAAAACAGAATCTCAAGTTCCAACCTACTCAATGACTTGGACTTACATTGGGTTGTTTCACTTAGTCTTTCAAAGAACATTCAATAGTTTTCCTCCCTTCACCAAGATTAAAGGCCACTCAGACTACATTCTGTGCTCTTCCTGCATCTCCTCTACCACTCACTTCTGTCTTTCAAAATATCTACAGATGAACACAGACTGCATTCCTTGATATCTTAGCTTAGCATAGACACATAAATTAAGCTTCAGGCATACTACTGAGATATCACACAAAAACCTGTGGCAGACCAAGACAGTATTTCAACTGCATGTAAAAGCTTTTTGTGCTTGAATCCACCCTACCCTTCAGCATCCTCACAACAGCCCCAAGCATTTGAAATCTGCAGGAAAGTTACCTAGTGTTGTGCTTGAAAATCCATCATTTCACATGTTCCACTGTGACATTTTATCAAGCATTTCATTAAGTCCTTCTTGCACACTTCAAAGTATTCTGAAGTTCAGCAGCTAATCAGAGTAGGATCAGAGAAAGAAGTATGAAAATTGAAATTCCAACTTTAAGGAAAAAAGAAGCGAGATCATGAATAATCATATACTTTATTAGGACACCTATTCCTTTCAGCTTCATACACATGCTGTCATCTAGAACATAAGCAAATTACAGCTAGCAACCAGTAATGCTATTGTTGCTGATTTTCAAAAGCTAGGGGTTGTGTGTGTTTTCTCTTACATGAACAGATTATGCTTTTGTTGCTGGGCTGCCAGTCTTGGATAAAAAAACCCTGATATTAACACACCTTAATGCCTGTTACACCTACATTCTTTTATGGCTCATTCAAACTGGAAAGCTACATCAGGGGGAATGTGGGACATGGGGGCTGGAGCACCTCCCCTATGAGGACAGGCTGAGAGAGCTGGAGTTGTTCAGCCTGGAGAAGGAAAAAGCTCCAGAGAGACCTCGTTGCAGCCTTCCAGTATCTGAAGGGGGCCTACAAGAAAGCTGAGTATTTTTTACAAGGGCTTGTAGTGATAGGATGAGGGGTAATGGCTTTAAACTGGAAGAGAGGAGATTTAGATTAGAAAATAGGAAGAAGCTTTTCCACTATGAGAGTGGTGAGTCACTGGAACAGGCTGCCTAGGGAGGTGGTAGACACCCCAACACTGGATGTGTTCAAGACTAAGCTGGATGGGGCTTTGAGCAATTTGGTTTAGCGGGAGGTGCCCCTGCCCATGGCAGGGGATTGGGACTAGATGATCTTTGAGGTCCCTTCCAACCCAAACCATTCTATGATTCTGTGATCAGAATGAAAGGTTGTTTTATCCTCTCAAGTAAAATAGAAAAGAACACAAAACCTTTTGTATGTCTGCAGGTATCCAGAACTCCTGAAGTTCTTGTCTAGATTGTTTTAAAAACAAAACCCAGGAGCAGCATCTACACAACACCCTAACACCTTCTCTCTGTACAGAGTGCACCAATCTGCATTTCAGGCTGTGCTAGGCAGATCTGAACATATCAAAATTTCTCTTTAATTAAGCATTGAAGAGATGACTAGTTTTTAATAAAACAAGCACAAAAGCAGACCTGCAGGCTGAAAGATAAAACAGTACCTGTTATATCAAGACCTTCATGCTACCAACAGGCCAAGTAAACCAGATGCTTTAGCACAACTACAGAAAACACAGGGACTTATGCTGGGTACAGGGAGAAGAGGAAGAGGTTGGGTTTTTTTACCCAAGTTTTTAATGAAAGTTAGTAACAGGATCCTGCACTACTTCTAACAGGCTGATTTAAAACTGCTAGAAATTCATTTATGGTGATGATACTCAAAAGACCAGTACAGAAAGGGGCCCCACCCAACAAACCCTGTATGGATTACACTCCAACTTCAGATACTGCCATCCAAACTGATGCCATGGACGAAGCCAAGGGAAATGTTGCATATTAAAACAGCATTTCCTTGTTAAGATTTTACCAAGAGGAGGCAAGAGACAGGTGTGGAGGAGCTTTCACCTTAGAGGAAATCACTCAGACATTTTTACCACTTAACAGCAAAAGAATGCTTGCTTTCAGCAGAAAGTGGACCAGCTCTCCTCACCTGGCTGAAAGTAACTGCAGACAGTAAGTTGGACTGCCTTTAAAAAGATCAAGTTACAATTACTAACCTTTTACAGGACTTGTTGCTTGTGAATTTAAAATTTAGCCCTGCTCTGAAAAGCTATGCAAGAGATAAATAAAAAAGGAAATGCAAGCAGATACAGTAATTCTCATTAATTGCAGAAAATTAACATATCCTGGAAGGAAGCAGCCCAACATAAGCACAAAAAAAAATGGAGGAGGAATAGCAAATACATCACTTATTTCTGGGACAGTCAGACTGCGTTCTGAAGCAAAGTATTTCCTCACCTTTAAGCAAGAAGCAAACCCCAGCACTGACTTGTTACTCAGCCTTCCGTACTCGTCGAGTATTCAGGACTATTGAAGCAGACAGAAGAGTTTTGTGCATTTTGGAAAGGGAAGTCAGCTGCCTCCCACAACCAAGACCTTTCCATTATCTATAAGATAGGGCCATTGTAGAAGTAGCTGAGTACCAGAAAATATCAATGCATACATTGTTGTGCTGGTTCAGCCATCATCATTTTATGCTGCCATCAATTGCCTGATCACACAGACCAACACTGAACTCAGCAACATCCCCTCACAAGTCTGCTTTCAAACAGTCCTGCCATAGGCTCCTGTGGTGCCAGCATCACCTGCTGGACACAACAGACAGAGATGGCTCCCTCAGTGGCCTTTCAGAAGGAAAGACACCACTGAGAGCTCAGCAAGATGCAACCAGCCCCAACAGAAGCCACACCCAACAGGAAGCTCCTCCAATTGATCAGCTGCTGGTTGATATAATCCTGGCCTTGCCCACCACCCCAACCACAACCACCTGGGTGAGGTCAGAGCCACAGAGACACAGGTGGGCCAGGTTCCGCCTGTGGAACATGAAGCCAATAGGATAAACAAAACATTCTGCTAGGTTGTGACTCATTCACAGGTCAACTCCAGCTCTGGGCCCACAGCTCAGGCCCCAGCACTTCATACACACAGCGCCTTTTTTGGATTGCTGTGCATTAGATTTTTCTAGTACAAACACACACAGTATACTCCCGATTTTATTTTCCTTCCTGGCTCAGTCTTGCAACATATTCAATGTTCTGGCCTAATCCAGGGGAATACACTAACCTTTCATTTCAAGTCTAGGAATGCATGTAGCACTTTTGGAATTTAAGGATTTTGCTCCACTAGCTCAGCAGGCTTAATAACTAATACAATACAGTCCTACTAGGCTGAACACTACATCCCAATAATCACAGCACAGATATTTTACTAGTCAGACAATTCAGGGGCTATTAATTTCCTCTGCATTGAGCTAGAGCCTTTGGGAAGTCATAAAGCCTCACAGCATCTTTCAGCCCTCTCTGCATTAGAAACCAGGTACACCACACGCATTCAGCATCTGCTTTCATGGAGAACATACCCATCAGATACAGCACACATCATTTGTTACAAAGGACACCAGCTTCCAATGAGGTTAAGAACTCCCAGATCCCCTGGGGGGATGGGAGGGATAGCAGAACATTTTTTCCAGTTGTTAACTGGTAGGAATACATCTCCAATGTTTGTGTCTAAACTATTTTAGGAAAAAAGAGAAGTGTTTCTAATGAGCCTTCAGCTGGTTTAGGAAAAGAGTTATGTTATTTAAAAGGGACATTTTATTCCTCACCTTAAACACAGACTTTAAGTGTGTTCTTCAAAAAAGGTGGGATAAGCCACAAGGTGCATTTCAACCTCCTTGACAAGCATCTTTTAGTAACTTTCCTGTCAGATTCAAATGCTAACACTAAGACCTGTTAATTCTCCCCCAAGACCAGAGACACACACAGTTCCAGACTAGGACTCCTCAGAAGTATCTTAAACCAGAGAGGTCATTTAGGCTTGAGGGTATCATTGTCTGAATTTTCTGTATTCCAGTACTAACATGCTAATACACTAATAATGCACTGACACACCAATACTCTCTTAGGGATGCCACTGTGTTTTTTTTTTTTAAATCTTAAGATTCCATGTGAAATATAAAACTGTTCCATGTAATGTTGGCTTTAATTTTGCAGCCAAAAGATTTTATTCTTCCAGAATATGGTCCATGTGTTTCACATGTTCCATTTAAAAATAAATTAAGTGTGACATACCAAAAGTTTCCTTCAGTAACTATATTGAAAATGGAAACAAATAATGACTAAGGTTCTCCTTTCTGTAGCTGGGAAGTTATCAGAGCTCAATTAGAGTGATCTGTTGATTAAAAAAAATAAAACACAACCAACAGCGTCTTTGATATCATAAAATATTCACAGTAACAAAGAGAGCAGTAATTCCGGATAAGGGTTATGCTCTTGATAAGAGCTCAGACATAGCCTTGAACCTTGGAATTGCTTCATTTTGAATGGGGGAGTGCCGGCAAGGCTGCATACATGAAACAGAGAATCCAGTACTGTTCTGATAGTCAAATGAACAACACAGAGACATTATCATTAACTCCATGATATTGTAAAATTTGACTGCAGCTACAGTGTGTCCTTTTCTATCCCAGTGGGACCATTCAAATCCTCATCTGGTTCTGATATAATGGGTAAAGTTTGGGTTAAAATACAGGCTTTAAGTACAACAGAACTGTGTCGATTTGTTTTTCAAGTGTTTTAAAAAAACAGACTGAGAGAGACAAAAGGAAAATCCCATGTAGATTCCCAGAATAGGTTTGCATAGACTTTATATTAACTTTGAGATGTTTTATGCTACTTTTTCATCATTAGTAAGCCATGGTTGGGTAAAACACAGGTGCAGAGTCAGTAGAACTTCACCAACACAAGCTGAGTTTGTAAGTCAATGAAGTTGTTATTGTTGAGGGTTTTTCCCCTTAAAAATCACTTTAATGAAGCAAGCTAACATCCTTACCATTAGTACTACTGTTCTGAGTGCCAGGGCAGTAAAATTGCTTTTAGGCAACAAAACCATCTGAAAATAATTGAAGACACCAACCACAAAGTGGCCAAGAAGTGGCTCAGGCAACCTGTATCTTACCTGCCAGCAAAAGGGGCTCAGAAGAAGAGCCAGAGGTTCAGCTGGGGAAGCAGTGCAGAGGACATACCGTGGTAAAGAGACAGCACTGAGCGTAGAGAGAGTCTCTGCCTGTGCCAGCAAGGAGTTGGCAACTCTTTGTTGAGCTTGGGTGGAAAAAGTGGGCTTTTTAGTCAAGTCTCAGGTATAATACAGGCAGCATCTGCTCATTTGTGCTTCTGCCAGGGAACCTGTGTGTGTCAGGAAGACATCAAGAAGAAAAGTGTTCACCCCTCAACCCCTCACCTGCTACTGAAGGTGGAGAGGAGCTTCACTCTGAACCCAGTAAGGAGACCAGTGCAAACAAGGACCACTTCCTACCTCTACAGGGTGTAACATGCCCCCAGGACTGCCCCTCTTTCCCCAGCTGAGCAGCATAGCTTTTACTGCCCAGGTGCCTCCCATTTCACCAGGATCCCAAAGCTTGATTGGCTCAGCAACAGCTTGAGCACTAATTTAAGCCAGTTTGAGTGCTTTTACACAGTGTATTCGTTTCTTGCTGGTGAGGAGGAAGAGTGTTATCAACTCTGGTTCTCCATGTTCATCCATAGCTTCAACTGCCCTGACTGTGTGGTTCCTCTGTCACTAGCAGGTTTTTTTTGGTTATCTGATCTACCTTAGTGAATCTGGTTTTTCTACTGGATTAGTTTTCTGAAATTCTAGAAAGCAATATTGGTTCATGGAGAAATATGGAGCCAGCACAGAGGAAGCAGCAAGACAGTACAACTCTGAGCAGCGAGAGGTAAGCAAGTCCCCTTCTTTCAGGGGACTGTTGTTGGTAGAAGCAATTTATTTATTTTTAAGACCATGTTACAGGATTAGGACTGTCCTTAGAAACTGTTATTACGAAGCCTGGCTGGTATGAGGGGCTCTAAGCTCAGGGAGCCGCTGCTGTGTGTGTACCCATGCCATGCTAAGCCTGTGACAGTGCAAGCAAAGAACAATATTACTGATAGTATACTAGGGTTTAAGGAAAATACTGCTGTGCTTCTGTGTAGCTTGAAGAGCCTGTTCTATTCAAAGGCTTTTAAATGGCAGCAGTTCCTAGCTTTCTGCTGATGCTGAACTGGTTGAGTAGGGGTGCTTGTGCCATGCCTTCCCTTGGGGCACTGAGAGACCCCAGGGGAGGCTTCTGGGCCTGTTGCTGCCCAGCTGCCTGAAATATCTGAGCTTTGTGCCTGAGAACTGGCAAGAAGCACAAGCTAGCCCCTCTTGAATTTCACTTTCAAGCACACCATCCCCTCATCCCTGCTCCTTCTTGGTCTGAGCACTCATTTCCTTGTTCCTCCTCTCAGCCAGTGGTTTATGTGGAAATTAGAAACTCTGTGAACATACCCTTCCTTGTAGAGGTCTTTCACTTCTTGACCTGCCTGTCAAGCACTCAGAGGACATGGCCCCTCCTGCACACAGTTGCTAAAAACTGCTGGGAGGAATGATGGGGCCACTGTGGGGTTACCTCAGTGCTGGAGCAGGATGTGGGGAGCTGCGGGTTGTGGGCTTGTGTTGTCCTGGTGTAACTGCAGTTTCTACTGTTGGACCTGGCTTGTTTCAAGTGCAGAAGTGGCCCTTGGCAGTGGGAAGGGAGCGGGCCCATGGCTGTGGGAGGCAGGACAGCAGGGACAGCGCAGAGAGCCACCGGCAGCCATGTGGCCCCCAGGGCTGTGTAACATTATGGGCCAGCCATAACAAGTTCTTCAGGGACATGGTGCTATTAGGGAGGCAGTACTGGCAAAACTTGGAAGAACAAAAAAGGGATACTATTCTCTCTTTTTTTTTTTTAAGCATTGAGGTGCTGACTGTTGAGCAGCAACTTTGTAAGTTGAGGGCAGGCTCGCACCTGGGGAGTGGGGTAACCCAGGTGAATGGTAAATGCACCTGTATTCTCCTTATAAGTTGAGGGCAGGCTCTGATCAAGACTTGAAGGCATTGATCTGCCTGGCCTGCTTGGGTGAGGCACGTGGTGCCATGCCTTGGGCTCATGGCCAGGGTGGTGCAGGGTGGGGGGCTGCCTTGCTATGGCACCTTCCCTTTGTTTCCAGCTGTGACATTGCATCATTACTTTCCAGACATTTCATGTATGTTGAGTCCACAGTTAATTTTTTCACAGTGAAAATATTTTTATTTGTTCTTTTTGTTGTTAGCATTGAAATGTATGGTTTATAAAACAAAAAAACCAAACAAGCATGAACACAAAAACCCTTGAGGTCCTTTTCTGTAGACCAGCCTTGAAGAAGTGGAAAAAAGCTTTAAGAGGCTGAGTTAAGGGGTCAAAAGCTGCACCAGGGAGGAGAAGTTGTCCTTCGGCTCATCAAGTGCTGATTGCTCCCCCAGTTATCTTTCTGCAGTGCTCAGAGTGTGAAATCACAGCTCAGGCAGAGCTGTGAGAGAGAGAAGGCTCTATGGGAGTGGAGACAAGCTCCTGTGGCGGAGAAACTCTCCTCTGCCTTGGAGGGGACCTGGTCAGGCATGTGTGTTCACAGCCAGGTCCATGCTGGTCTCTAATGAACCACAAGCTGAACCAGCTGAGCCTTTTCTATTGCTAACTGAACACTGAAGGTGGGTGTTCCAGCCTTTTCTTGCCTCCTGCATTGACACACTGGATGTGCTGGAGGGACTCGCTTGTGCCAAGATGTGGTGCAAAGGGCAGCTCTGACACCTGTGGTGAAGGATGATGCTGTGGCATAGTGGGTCCTGTGTGCAAGTGGCAGATGTGGATGGCATCCTATTCACCCAGGATGTTCCACCTTCCTTCCTGGTGGTATCTGCCTGTGTGCTCACCTGGCTCCCACCATTCCCAGCTCTTCTCTCACCATGCCAGAGGTGCAAGCCGCTGCCTGGGCTGGGGCAAGCAGCCTGTGTGGGAGTGGGGTTCTCTTGGGACAGATTGGCTGTGAAAACCGAAGCTCTTTATTTAGTGAGTTTCTGAAATAAAGAGACTTTATGTAAATTTCAGTTTCAGTTTAAAAACATAGTAAATAGCTGCTTGGCTGGAGGACAATGGCAGAATAAACCAAAATGTAGCCTGAAGATGCAGGAGCAAGCCAGAATGTGTTATTTTTTAAAATTCTCCCAAGTGTGAGCCAGTCATTTTGAGCTGTAGAGTCCCCATCCCTCCCATTTAATATTTCAATAACTGGCACTGTAGTGACCCAGATACACTTGGATGTTGTCAGCTGCCCTTCCCTCTCTCCCTCCTGGGTGAGGCAGGAGGAGGGGAGCCCACAGCTACTTGAGATGATTCTTCTTACAGTATTGGGCTCAGTGGAGACATTTTGTTCAGCATGCTAGTTGCTTCTTAAGGCATCATAAGAGGAAATTTATCTCTTTCAGAACAGCTCATGCAAGAGGAACCCACATGTATCACTTTAAATGCTCATGCCTCTTTCAAAGAAATACAGTACATGATATCTTTAAATGACTTCAGCCCAATGGGTCCCCAATGGGGCTGAAGTTAAACAATCCAGAGAAGTTGTTCCTCTCCATCTTGCCTGCTGTATTTTATTAGCTTGGATTTTCCATTGCTCAGAGTCCTTGATGGCAGCAGATGCCTGGGCTGGGGTTTGAGCTGCACAGTGCAGAGGACAGCACTGTGACCTGCGACAGTTCCTGAAGGTGGATGGAGCAGGCTGGGGCCGGTGGTCCTGTGCTGCTGCTGTGAAATGAAATGAAAGCAAGTGCTCTGGCACTAAGCACTCAGCGGGGGTCAGTGGTTCTCTTTATAATTTGCATTTTGATATTCCAGACTTAAAAGACTCACTTGCAGGTTTTCTTTTTTCACTAGAATAAAAAAGATGCTTTGCCAGACTGTTAATAACTTCCCTTGCTTTTCATGTGGGGAAACAAGCTCCTGTTCCCCTGAGAGGGCTGACACTGGGAGGAAACCCTCCCTGCTGGGGCCTTCTCTGGAGATAACAAGGGAGGACTGAGTGGCTGAGCTGATCTCATTGCTCACTGCTGCTTTCCCTCCACCCTTCTTCTCAGGTTTATTCCCTGTGGTGCTCTCCCATCCCCTCCCAGCTCTGGTGCCAAGTGGGCTCAGCTTATAAAATCAGCGGAGAACTTGACTACAAATAAAGTTCAAACTAAAAATAAACCCCATCCCAAAATTACCCGCTTTTGGGGCTGGGTAATGCCCAATGTTCCCCTCAGGAAAATGATCACTGGATGCTTTTTTTGAAACAAACTGTCCATCTTCTACTACAGAGCAGTTATAAAGTCCCCCATTGCAGACTCATGCTGGCTTCAGTATTTTTTGGCTGCTGGTGGTCTTGTGATGTCTTGTGAGAATGTTTTTCATAAAGAAATGTCTTTTTTCACACCATTTCAAGGTCAGTATTTCCCCGTCAGGGAGGGGACACCTGCCATCTGGGTGAGCTGCTTCAGGGGCACAGACAGATCCTATCCTTCCACCTTGCAGGTTTTCATGCACAGAGAGCAGAAAACTGTTCATGCCCCTGCTTGTTGGGCTAGGATGGAGAAATCCTACTGTTACACCAGCCCCTCAAGATCCATTGCTAAACCCAACAGTGTCTGTGGAATATCTGATATGGTTTTGAAATACCTTCTGGGAAACCACTTTTATAAGCATCAAGACTCTTCCAGCAGTACTTTTGTTCAGATTTATTTTATAAAATGTACTTGAAAAATTTTGCAAGATATAACACAATTACTGTAGTTCACAAAAATCATGCAAATATTTTGGCTTGTAAAAGCAATAATAATAATAAATGTTCTTATAGGATATCCCTTCAATTCCTAAATATGAGAATTAGAGGAGCTGGAAGTTCATGGTAGTTTTCACCAAGTGGTAAAGTATATGAGAAATATGACTGGAAACCAAGATGTATCTGATAGTGAGGAACAGATTCCTTCCATCTGGCTACTGAGACAGAGACCTCGGTGTTACAGGAGTGTTGGACACCCTGGGGCAAGGCAGCTGGACTGAGTGACTTTATAGCAAGAGAAGCTCTGGTAATAGTGAACCATTTTTGGAGCATGTCTCTGTATCAGCTGATACAGAGAAGGAAATGCTCAGCTTAGCAAAAGCAAGAAGCTCAGCTGAGCAAAAGTTCAGTTTTTTACTTTTCTGGTTTTTTCCATACAGTTTAAGACCAAAACATTGTTGTGTTTTTTTACATTTTTTAACATCTGTAATATTTGACATGCAAGATCAAAAGGAGCAAAGCAGCAATAGGATATCATTTAGCTGTAGAGTTAAGCCCTTGAGGGAGGATCTCAATAGCACCACAAGTATCTTCTTCAAGCAAAAGCTGGCAGGGCTGAAAGAAGGGCGTTATTAATGAATCTGTTTCTGCACTGAAGGTTCATGCTGTCTTTCACAGTTGAGTCTTATCTGTAAAGTTCATCCTCCTCCATGGCTCAGAGGCCTACAGATACTTGGCTTGCACAGTCCAGTTTAGGCTCTGGTCACAGTTTACCAATGCTTCTCTGAAACCAGATGCAGAGTTCCAGCACTGTCATATTGAGGCTGAAATCTGAGGAATGCCAGTGGTGCTTGGTGCAACAGCTTGTGTCTTAGGAGAAGTCTTACCTTTAACCTTAAAAATGAGATCCCTTTTGTGCCATTTCCTATTTAGACCAGACGCCTTTTCTTATTAGTACTGCTTTGATGAGGCTGAGACCTACTCTTATAACTTTAGCTGACAACTTCCTGACTCTTAAATAGCTGGTAAAATGTAACTCGGTATTAGCAAGGGTTATTACTCTTATGGGATGTAAGGGGAGGAGGGGCAGTGACGCTTTTGAGCTCAGCTGTCAGGAAATGGTTGTTGGTTTCCATGCTTTATAATAATATAAGAAAGCATTCTGCACTAGTATTTGAGTTACGTGTCCATGGTGTGTTGGAATTGTCATGGAAAACATTATGGCTGGCTTTGAGACTTAGAGATTCATGAGGCTGCTTAAAGATGAGTCCTGCTGGTCCCAGCACCCTGTGGACTAGTAGATTACATCAAGTAAATATCAGAATAGCCCATACAGGCTGTTAGCCCCCAAAATGTGGAATCATATGATAATCCCAGACATGTCCATGTACAGGCTACACTTTGGTGGCCTGAGATCTCACACATTTCTGATTTTTTTTCCTACAGGCTAACTTCTTATTCTATATTTCGTTCAGATAATCTTGATCAGGGTATATCAGGAAGCCAGTAAACAAGCTGTCTGTCCAGTAGGGATCATAAAAGAGCCCATTTTGTTCTGAGTAAAAGATCTGCAGCCATACCTCATCCTCCTGCTTCAGAGAAAGAATGGTTGATCCAGAGGCAACATCATGGTTCCCAGTGTTGGCATCAAAAGTCTTGATCCGGTACTGCCCATTGTGGACTAAGCCAATGGCCAGATGTTTGTTGGCCAAAGTGATATCATAAGTGAAGTAGTAAATACCTGGGATGCTGCATATAAATTTCCCACTGGAAGCATTGTAATGTCCTCCCTCATTCATCAGGATCCTGTCAAATTTGATAGGTAGCCTTTCCCTTGGGTAGCTCTTTGAGACTGCCACAGAGAAGGCAGATTTGGCTTTGTTGGCATTACAGGTGCAGGGTCCTGGCATCCCAGTCTCACCCTTGTTCCCTTTGGGCCCTTTCTTTCCTGGTGCCCCATTTTTTCCAGGATTACCCTTTAAACCTTTGGGCCCTCGTGGGCCTGCCTTGCCAATAGCTCCTGCCTTCCCCTTCGGTCCTGGCTTGCCAGGGTTTCCTGTTCTGCCTTGTGGACCTGAAAGACAAATAACCTTGTAAATTTTTCAGTGAAAGAGATGATATGGCAGGTGGAAAGGGGTTCTATCGTTGTGGCAGTATATTTTTCATTTAGGAAGAAAACCTCGCTGGTGAGAATCCTAATGAAATACTACCTGGGGCTGGACATCTGTCAGGACTAACTGTGTTAGGTACGTAGTTGGCATGATAACAATGGGAGCTCCTGTCAGGAGCAGGATAGTCTGTCCCTTTTAAGGACCAAAAGGCTGGTTCAGTTTTCTGGCTTAGTAATTAATTCTAAATCTAGCCAAGAACAAGTTTAAATTGGGGGGGTTTCTCTCTCCTGTCTCTCTCTTCTCCCCCCCCCCTATATTTAACATTAAACAGTGGTTTAAAAAGAAAGAAAAAAAATTTCTAGGTGTATTAAAAAGCCCAGCCTAGCCAGGGGATGAACCTGTCATGAACCAGATGTGGTGTAGGGACCGCTGTGAGATGGGAAGCGAGTTGGGCTGTCACAGTGATGCTGAAACTGCTGATTAGTGCTGATTGCAGTAGTGAGTGATAGAAGACAAATTCATGGGGATTTATACCCAGTCTCTTGACCTGCTCTGGCAAGACTAGATTTAAATGCAGCTGTGGGTGGAAACTTGTTCTCCAGATTCCCTGTTTTGGGGGTGGGAGAAGAGAGTAAGTTGCAGCTTTGGCATGTTGGTGTTATGCTGGATCAGGAGTGCTCTCTAGTGAGGCAGCGGGAAATCACTGTTTCCTCACCATAACTGGTCTTGGTGCCTACTGACTGTAAGGCTGGATCTAAAGGAGAGCCCCACCTCAGGATTAAAGAAGGGTTGTTGTTTGCTTTGATTCAGATTGAGCGTGGTTAGAGCAGTGCCTATCACCCAGCTAGAGTGCTCTGAGGAGCAAGTACCTAATTCTTTCACCAGGCTCTTTCACTTGAAAGCAGGAATCAGAGACCACCGCTTGGTCTTATCTGGAGAGCATATATCAGAACAGGGGAAATCTCACTTCATAACAAAATGAAACCAATAGGAATTGCATACAGCATTAAGTTGTTACCAGCAAATAGTGTGAGCCTGAACCCTGCTGGCAGGAGCTGACAAGCGTGAGATGTTGGAGGAGGGAAAGTGGAGATTCCTAGAAGAGTTTCCCATGAGATATTATCTGTCCTGGGGCTCAGGTGTGGGGTAACAGGTTGCTGTGAACTGGGTTGTTGCACTATTGCTTTTCCATTTTACCATTGTTGTGTTCAGAAGTGCTTTTTTCTTACCTTCATCGCCATGCTCGCCTTTATCCCCATCCTTGCCGTCCTTGCCATCTTTGCCTGGGAAGCCCATCCTACCGACTGTCCCTGGAGCCCCAGGTGCACCGGGGGGGCCAGGCGGCCCAGGGGGTCCTGGCAGGCTGCATGCCAGCTGGGGACCTTCCTGTAGTGCTCCCTTGGCAAAACCTCCAAGGATGTGGTTTGCCACACAGGGCACGGTCCAGAGGAGGAGGACAGCAGAGATCATGGTGCAGCCTGTAGAAAGGAGATGGGATGTGGCTGTTGTGTGGTAGCCAGCATGTGTGGGTACAGCGGTGTCTCCTCCACCAAGATGGTGTGTTGTAGAAACTTGCATGGAAATGGGAGATAATTGCCTTTTTTAGGCAGGGTGGAAGAGCTGGGTTTTTTGTGGTTTTGTGTGACATGAATTCAAGGATTTGGCTGATGGAATTTCCTAGGTCTGACCAATACTTTTTTCAAACTTGCTCTTCTCTAAGTCTGTATCTGTGGCCATCCCTTGTTTTGATTTGTTCCCTGAAACACAAGTAGTGATGGCAGGGGGGTGCAGAAAGCAGCTGCTCGGGCATGGAGGAAGGAGAAAGTGTTTTGGTGTAAATTTCCCCAGTAAGACCTGCCCTACGGCTGGGTCACAGGGATTTCTTACCAAGCACAAAACCCATTGCATGATTCAGGGCAGGATTTAGAAGATGGGCTTGTGGAGGCTTTGGGCCAAGGCAGACCTCACTGTGTTTTGCCTGACAGTACAAATTGAGTTTCTTAGCCAGGTGAGAATGTCCTGCTCCTCGTCGCAGCTGGGCTGCAAGGCACCACACAACCTGCAGCCAAATTGCCTGCCAAGTCTCTGGCTCAGTGTCAGGGTACAGCTACCCCTGCAGCCGTGACTGGCCCCGCTGCAGCCTCTGCCAGTGGTTTTCTAACCCTGCTGACCTGCCTCTCTGTGGTGACAGTAGCTCAGTCTTTGTTCGTTGCTAACATTCAGCTTTGGAAATATTGGCAACTGTTAAAACCCTGGCTGTTGTTTGTCTCCTGGCTCTGTAAAGGGAGCCATTGCTTTGAGTATAGCAAATTCCAAGGGGTTTTTTTTGAACATCCCAGGCTCTGCCTTCATAGCAGCTGAGCCTCCTGGGCTTGTCTCACTCCACTCCCAGAAGAGGAGATAGCAATAGAAAATAATTTCTGGAATAAAGCTATTCCCGTGAGCCTGCTAATGATACAGAGCAGTTATTATACAGTAAAATATCCCTCTGGATGTCTGCACATGGAGCTGTTTGCAAATAGCTATGTTCCATGTGCAGCTCTACTGCATCTTGAAATAGTGCTCAGATGCATCAGCAGCTTAGAGAAGATGCTCAAAATCAAGCTGGTTGACAAGAGCCCATCTTCATGCATGACCCGCCTGAGACTCTGGGTATTAGAAGTATTTAAAATAGAATTTGGGTTCTGCACTGGTTACAGATATAGTAAAAAAAGAGAATTACCCCTATGGTATCAGTTTCTGAGTACCCATGGGAAAAGGTGCCCTTGCCATCCCCTCCCCAGAACAGAAGGCCTCCCAGTGACCAAGCTAAGGATGTTTTCTTCCCTTTGCTTTGGCAGTGAGGGAGGTCATGGCCATGACCACCAGTGCTCCCTGGTGGGCACTGACCATGGGCTGAGGGGAGACACTGATGGAGTCAGGCTCTTTTCCAGTTGTATGGAAACAAGCTGGTGGGGGAATGAAAGACATTCCCTGGCCTAATTTTTTTTATTTCAGCTTCTGTAGCTGGAATAGCCCTTGAGGAAATGAGACACGAAGCCTAAAACTGCCCCATACAAATCTGTGGCTGGTCAACTGTTTGCTTGGTAGCTTTTTGATTAGGAAAGATGAAGCCAAAGCCAAAGGATTTTTATTTTTTTTTAAAGCAATTAGCCATGTATCATTTTGACGGAACTCCTACCCCCTGGCTAAGAGGTGTACGTTCTTATCTGATGGAAAAGGCTGCTATGAAATTTAGTCTTTTCCCTTATTACTGCTACCCCGACAGTAAGGGCTTAAATATTTTACAAGAATCATCAATTTGCATGGGCTTTCTTATCACATCCTGAAGTCCTGCTAACAAAATACAGAATATAAGTGAGGACTGAAAAGCAAGCAAACTGCCTCTCACATTTCTTTAAGCTTTGGTGCTGAAGCAAATCTGTAGTTAGATGCAATAGAAAAAGAGTTGGGATATTCCAGACCTTTCAATCTGTTGATGGCCTTTTGGTCAGGCAAGGTCCTGCTTGGCATTAAGTCAAACACTGGGAGGCTTTAACATCTCCCCAGTGGTGTTATGTTTAAATTCTGCACTGGAAACAAGATGATTAAAGTATTGTATAAATTTTGTGTTGGCCTTAGCACTCTCATCCTGGTATCAGCTTCTGAAGGGGGTGAAAATGCACATTACATGCTCCAAATCCAGCAAGCAATATGCTACATATTAATGCTGAGTGGGAGCCCCCCAGTTCTGTGATATGTATAATTAAGAACATGCAGAGGAGTGGGAATGCAAACCAGATCTCCACGTTGGGTTTGGCTACTAAGCCATTTGGTTCTTCAGCTCTTTTTTGCTTTTCTTATATCCAAGCTTGTTTGCTGCTAGTGAAAGGTGTTGGTTTAATGGCCTTGAGATGGAAATCACCAACCAGTATGAATGTGCATAGTTGAATAAAGGCTTCTCAGGTTATGATAAAGGAAGGGAAATTCTAAAATGCCTGCGGAATGGGGAGATCCCAAGGAAAACTACATCTGTGCATGCCAGTAACCACCTCAAATGGGGCAGAAGTGAGAGGTGTCTGGAGGTAGATGACACTAAGTTGTGGCAAGGAAAAATGTCATTGTGGAACATAACCTGAAAAAAAGCTGGGATTGCTTCATGTAGCAAAGAAATAGACAAGAGGGAGCGCAAGGCAGGAGGGCAGCTCCTTCTCTTAGTTCCTTACCATGCTGTGTTCAGCTCTGGCACACCCACCCTAAGAAAGACATGGACCTGCTCAAGGGCATCCAGAGGAGGGCCACAAAGATGTTCAGGGGGCTGGAGCACCTCCCCTGTGAGGACAGGCTGAGAGAGTTGGGGCTGTTCAGCTTGGAGAAGA
This sequence comes from Eurystomus gularis, assembly GCA_013400335.1. Taxonomy (NCBI): domain Eukaryota; kingdom Metazoa; phylum Chordata; class Aves; order Coraciiformes; family Coraciidae; genus Eurystomus; species Eurystomus gularis. The sequence goes on along the minus strand of VZZY01011286.1, from coordinate 160,728 downwards.
GAAGGCTCAGGGAAGACTGTAGAGCAGACTTTCAGTACTTAAAGGGGGCCTACAGGAAAGATGGGGAGGGACATTTTATCAGGAAGTGTAGTGACAGGACAAGGAGCAATGGCTTTAAACTGGAAGAGGCTTGATTTAGATTAGATATTAGGAAGAAATTTTTTACACTGAGGGTGGTGAGGCACTGGAACAGGTTGTACAGAGAAGTTGTGGATACCCCATCCCTGGAAGCGTTCAAGGACAGGTTGGATGGAGCTTTGAGCAATGTGGTCTAGTGGGAGGTGTCCTTGCCCATGGCAGGGGGCTTAGAACTAGGTTATATTTAAGGTCCCTTCCAACCCAAACCATTCTATGATTCTATTCTGTGATATATTTCTATTACCTTCATACAACCCAGCTAGTTGACCTAATGGAATAAAAAGTGGCAAACACAAAATAAGCTGAGTCTGGGAGGTCAGTAGTACTGGTACTTGGGTAGAAGGGGAGTATTTGACTACCTGGAGCCATGGTCTGGCACAGCTCCTAAGTCAGTGTTAATTAATGGCTCCACAAGAACATTTCATCCCACATCACATCAGTGTGTGTGGGATGCAAAGCACAGTCACATTCACAAGAGGATCTATAAATAACCTCTTAAAGAAATCTCTTTGAAAGAAAACAAACCTCATGCTGTTCCACCTTAAAAGGAAAATCACTCCTCAATGTAGAATGTATGATGAGCTCCAAAAAGCAAATTGGAAGCAGATCAGCATCTTTCCTCTCCACAGTACAGGCGGCAGGCCTGGCACTGGAGGCCATGCAGCATCGTTTCAGCTGAGGTCTTACTTTTCTAATGACATTTTAATTAATGTCTTTGTTAACAGGGTTTTGGGGACCTTTTGTTCGTGACTGGTATGTGCCATGCCAAGGTGGTTACTCCCTAAGACTGCTTAGGGAGATGAGATTCTGTATCATCTGACTGAGCATGGGAACTGGGTGATGGCTGTAGTTTGTAACTCTCACTGAAATGCAGATGTTCAGCTCCTCAGCACCGAGGGCACTGATTTCAGCATGGGAAAATAAAGTGGACCAGCTTCACTTAAGCTAGTTTAGTTGTCTGCTGCATGGCTGGCCAGGCCTTAGGGCTGCCATGCTTCAGCTTCTCCACAGCAGAGCCCAGGGCAGCACCAGCACTTGCTTGAGGTTATCAAGTGCATGCCTGCTGAGCCTGAGCATGGAGTCCCTCATGTGTGGAGTGCCTCTCCCTCAGTGACAGCATGGTGATGGGCAAGATCTCATGCACACAGAAATGCTTTTCATCTCAAAAATATTCTATCCATCCATTAAGTCACTTTGAAATGATGCCTTCTGCAAAATTTAGCAGCTGGTGCTTTCTAGGTTGCTTGGTCGAAGACCAAGCCATTGGGCTCAGGAGATGGCCCAACTCATGGTGGGCATGTGATAGACAAGGTCAACACTAAGTTGCTCTGAAGTAGAGGGTCTCAGAGGAAAGGCCATCTGAGCTTCCAGATGCTAGGTAGGCTCTGGTTGAGACCTCATGTTCTGATCATAGCTGGGTCAAACCTCCACAGAGAGATGAGGAGAGAGGCTTCAAAATGTGCTTCATGTCTGGACCCTTAGGTGGAAGGATGAGGCAGGCAGGTGGGGTGACAGGTGTCCATCTGCTGGGTTTGACAGACAATGATTCCCTGTATCCTACAGCTGAATCAATAGAAAGTGCTGCTGTAGGGCTGGGGCATCCCCTGGGATCAATGTAGTCTGTAAAACTGAGCTGTGGATCTCCACTGAGTATTTTGGGGAATACTTGTCAGGAAGCAAACCAGGAAGGAGATGATCTTGGACAACGTTCACTTCTGAATCTTAGTGCTGGAACACACCTTTATAGAAAATACCTCAGGGCAAATAAAGCAATAAAGACAGAGTGTCTCTGATTTGCAAGCATGGTACATACAGAGCTGAGCATTTACTGGCATTTCTCTCCCTAATGAGTCACATGTTTAGGGTCCTTCACTATAATTACATAATAAAATGTAGTTGTAGAATTTGGTGGTTGCCCTTTGGTGTCCCCAGGGTGGAAGCACAAAGAGCCCTTGGGTGTTCGGGGCTGATTTAGATAAAACAAGGTGTGCTGCTGGTGACAGCAGCTGAAAGGGATGTATTTAATTTCTGATAAAAGCCAGAAAAGTAGTTATACCAGGTATGAGTTTGATCTGTTATCTGCTATTGCATAGAGCAGTGTCAAAGGAGATAAAGGAGAGCGATGCATCTTCTGTGCCTGAATATGCATCACCATCGCAGCTTTAGGCAGCCAGGGATGTCTGTGGCAAACTTTTCCTAGCCCTGAGCTAAAGCCCTGTTACAGAAGCTGCTGATGGGTGCCAGAGTGAAGAGAGGCTGTGGTTTTGGCTGTACGAGGTGGGTGCTTCCAGCAAAAGCCCGAGGAATGTTTCCTTCCTGGAGTATTTAACTGGTGACTGTTGCCTTTATGGATTCCTGTGCGGGCATTGGAACCTGAGTGCTCAATGATTTAGACCTTATTTGGTAAGTTTTTTGAAGTTAAAGTTAAGAGGAGGGAGGAAGAAAAAGGAAAAGTAAATCTACTCACCACGACTAATCTCTTCAGTGAGATCCTGACAGGCACTGGAAACCTACACGATCTTAAGCAGATGTTTTGCTGCAGATCACTGTCACGCGCAGAGCCCAAGCCCCGTCTGGCCACAGCAGTGTCCTTCTGAGGGGTGTGCAATATTGACTTCAGTCTTTTTTATTAGCATTTTACTCCTTTTTGTGCGGATTGTTAGCTTTCTGCAGCAGCTCTCCAGGTTTTGGCTTAACGTAGCCAAAGGCATATTTTTATTATTGTGTAATGGGTCTGCGCCTCTTCCTCTGTCACGTGGCATGGGAAGAAATTTTTACGCACATATGGCTGGAAAACTCTTGATGCTTGTGGAGTGTTTCTCTTTCTCTCTCTCCCTTGCAGTCTTGTACGAAAGGCTCAGGAGTTGCCTGGATCATTTCTGACAGATTCTGCCTCTATCTGCTGTAGCCACTGCCTGGCAAGCAGAATTTGTAAAGGGATGAGTAGTGCGGATCAAACTTGGGAATAACTTTGGTGCTTGATCCTGGAGCAAAATCTTGTCCTAAGTGGAAGAAGCAGAAACGCAAGCTTCTACTCACTTCTAACTCACATTTCTAAAACAATTTACACAAACAGGCAATAGCAGATCACTCCAGGCTTGAATAACAGACCTTATCATGAAGCAGCAGCTTTGCAATTGTGTATTTTGAGAGAAAACTGCATGTACCTCAGCACTGCTTCAGGTGGATGCATGAGACAAACACAGAGACTTTGCCATAGGGATGGCAGGGTGGGAATGCTTCCATCTTTGGAAAGGGTTGGGATTTCATTTTAAGCTTCCAAAGTAATTACAAAATCCCTAGCAATTGATTTGGGTAAAGCAGTAACACCAGAAGCAGTAGCTGAAGCTGGAGGTGAGCTTTAGCTCTGCCAACTCCCAAGTGTTGAGTTGCAGTAAATCCCTGTCCCTTCTCGTGCTTTTCTTCCCCGTGGGCAGGCACAGGCCACCCTGGCTGCAGCAAGTCTGGGTGTTACAGCTCTGAGCAGTGTTGATATCCTGGCTTGTACCAGCCCACCAGCCCACTAAACCCAGAATTTGCAAATGCCTCTCAACACTCAAAACTGACAGTGCTTCTCTAACAGCCCCTGGGGAGGTGCAGAGACACAAATGGGGGTTGAAGAGCTGCCTGACCCTGCTTCCACCCTACCCACCCCTTCCTTTCCTTCTTCCCTCCCTCTGTCCTTCCCCACTTCGCAGCATGCTCTGTGATGCTCAGGGTTGGTACAGACTAGACTCATCTTTTTAAGGGATCATCTAAATAGGAGCTGTGAGATGACACAGATGTAACTCCTGGCCCCACAGGTGCCAGGGCTGCAGTAATGGGGGACCTGTCACCCTGCTGGGAGGCCATCATCACGCACACAGAATGGGTCACTGGTTCTCCTGGCCACAGCCTGCAGGTTCTGGTCATGGGTGTGTGGTTCCTGCTCTGCCCTGGCCAGGTTCCTGTGCAAGGCTTGGGACAGGCGTGTGCTTGCTTGGGCCAGCTCATGTACTGCTGCTCTCCAGCCAGGAAATATTTTCTGCTCAGTGCAGATTATCAGCTGATTGGGAGTACACTGCAAGTATCATTCCTTACTCTGCCAGAATTCATCCTTATTAGAGAAGTTGTGGGGTTTTTTTTAAGCTTTTCCCTGCACACAAAGTTGGAAATGGTGGGAATGGATATAACATAGAAATGAAGTGTGTTCACAGTTTGCTTTCTGAGCTGAAATTGGTTCAGCTGCTCCTGGGAGGGGTGGGAATGTTTGGCTGAGGAAGCCCAGAGCAGTTTCTGTGCTGTGCTGATTGCCCTGCAGAGCTCCTTCAGAGCTGGTGCCCCAGCCCCTGGGTCCCTGACTGCTCACTGATGTTTCCTGCCACTGAACAACCTTCAGGAGAACGACCTTCCTCCCCAAACCCATGCAACCACCCACTTAAATTTCACTGGGATAAGGGCTGGTTTAGGAAAGCTGCCATATGGCTGCAGAGCTCTGGTGTGCCAGTGGGGAGCTGCCCTCAGCCCCACTACCCACCCTGGCACTGGGGTGAGTGCAGGTAGAGACACCCCCAGACACAGGCTCCAAAAGCCACTCTCCCCTGGGGCTTCTCTGGTGATTGGTCAAATCTGAATCCTCACTTTTTGGCTTTTTCCATAGTTTATAGAAAGCTAATTCTCTTGGAGAGCCTCTCCTGCCTGAGTGTGGGGCTGGAGTCAGCCAAAAGGCTCAGGGCATTGCATGTGCACGGATCCTGCCTCTCATTTCTTGTGAAATCAGATGAAAAATTCCCGCAGGCTTTGCTGGGGATCCAGTTGGATTGGTCTGGGAAGCCACAGCAGTTTCCTCACACTCTAACAGCATTGAGAAGAAAAAGACCTTATGCTTATCCCAAACTTGCCCTGTGGCAGCTGTGCTGGGGCACTGGGGCTTTGGGATGGGTGTGAGATGGGCCAGGGATTAAATGATGCTTGAAAATACAGCAGTCCTGCTGAGCTATTCAAGGTGTGACTGGGGAATTCGTGGCTACTGGTGATTTTGTGCCCAGATCCGTGGTGTGCTGAAGGCAGCAAGAGCCTGACCTAGTTCAGTGGCGTGGGGAGAGGCAGTGCTGGGAAGCTCCTGCCAGGCAGATGGAAAATGTCTGCTGCAACGCTGAGCTGAGCTCACCCAGGGTCCCAGACAGCTCTGCTGGAGAACATGTTTGGCAGCACACTTTGTTAAATAAATAAACTGCCTGATCACAGTGAAACAGAGCAGCCCTGCGACTCAGTTCTCAGTTCATTTTGTTTCAGTTAGACATTGCAGGGAAGCGTTACAACAGATCCTGTACCTTCTGTGCTGCTGTTTAGCGAAAGCTTTTCTGCCATGGCTGACACAGTTTTCACTGTTGATCGCGGGGAGCTGGCTGGGGCTGGTGTCTGCCTTGGCCGATCCTGACTGGACATGCGTGGGACAGGGGCTGCGGGTCCCCCTGCAGATGGGCTGCTGGGGCCTGTTGTGGTGCTTCTTCCTCATCAGCAAAGCTGTCCTGCCCATGCTGCCCCTCATAGCCCCTGCACCAACCCGGGAGGTGCTGCCGTGCCTGGGCTGGATGCCACTCCTGGATAGCGTGGTTATGTCCCCCTGCCTGCATCCCCCACCTGTGCCCCCAGCACTATGTGCTGTGGCTTTACATCCTTTGGATAAAGCTTGTTGAGGGAATGAATGGCTTGTGTGGCAAGGGAAAGGTGCATCATCCAGCACCTATAGAGTAGAAAGTGTGATTTTTAGTTCCACTATTGCCTGTGCACGTGCATTGGGTAAGAACCATGCCTAAAGGTGGGCAGTGGCTGGCTCCTGTCCCAGGACAGCAGGACCAGACTGTGTCCAAGGGGGGAAGGGTTTTCCTTTATTTGATTTATGGGCACTAAAGCACTTCACTGTTACAGATACCGACCTTGCAGCAATGACTCGTAACCAAATAAATGACTCAGCAAATGTCAAAATAGCTGCAGTTTATCCAGAGGCTGGAGGCAGCCTAAAATAGAGCCTTCCCATTGCACTGGGCAACGGCAGTGAAAGTGTATGTCTCCTCACAGACGAATGTAGGTGCTTTGGGGGTTTTTGGGGAGATACTCATGAGAGGGAAGAAGTGTTTTTCTACCCAACAGGCCTCCTGGCTTAGTGTGGAATGGTGATTTGAGTAATTTTTATAGTTTTGCCTAAAAGAGCTTCAAAGTCTGTGAGCAGTCTTCAGAGAGTGATTGTCCCTCTCCAAAAGCCCCTATAAAAATGAGTCAAATCTCTGTTTCAACTTAAAGGTTGCCCTTGAGACCATTAGCTCTGCTTAGGAACTGCAGTCCTAACCCATTAAGATAAAAATAATTAGAGCTTATTTTAGGAAGAGGGGAGTGGGACCCAGCCCAAGCATCAGTGAGCCACCACAAGCACAGTGTAGATGTGTTAAGGTTGGGGTTTATTCTTTTTCTCATGCACCTTCTAATTGAAAGTAAAATTCAGCAATCTTTAGCAATCTTTTTAACTTGCTCCAGTTGGCTCCTGCCTATGTATCTAATAACACAGACAAGAAAAAGACTCTTCTGAAAATGCCTTGTGTTTCCCAGAACACAAAAAACTCCAGCCCCACTTCTGGAGTCTGTAGCATGGTTAGCAGCCATCCCAGTACCTGGGGACACAGGCAGTGCTTGCCCAAGCCAGTGGCAAATGTCACTCACCAGTGTAAGGGTACAGTGTCTCTGTCCTTCAGGGCAAAGCAGCATCCTCCAGAGACCAGTGAAAAACTACTTGCATTGCGTGTGAGCAGTGACAGTTGGTGCAGATAGCAACAGCTACAGCCAAAATCCCCTCCCCTGCTGCCACTTTCAAAGCAGAGTGATTTGCATTAGAGCTGGCTTTTCTGCTCTCAGATAATGGATAATTCACTAATAATGATCTTTCAGCTGTTCCTAAAACATTGAGAAAATATTAGTGTATCAGCAGAACATCCTATGGGTCTCTTGGGTGTTAAAACCTGCAGCCCAGTGCTTTTGCTTCTGCAACACCCAGCATGGGACCTGCTAAATCAGAAGGGACAGCTGAGCAAACCCAAAGCCCACTGAAGGTACCATTTTTCCTCCCCAGCTTGGGTCTCACACAGCCCAGAGTCTGATCGCATAGCCCCTTCCCAATAGGATGTTCAGAACCAGGAGCAAGGCTAACACGAGGAAGCTTCTCCTCCACCCATGCAGCTGTGACAGCCGCTCTGCTGACAGGGCACTACAGCAGGTGACTGCAACCTTATGCTCCAGCACCCACCTCCCCGATGCACTGCTAGTGTGCGTTGTAGCAGCTTGTGAGTGAAGAGCAGCAATAGGTTAAAACTCTCCTGTGAGGTGGTGTTGGAGTCAGTTCCTAGCTTTATATTAAAAATCAAGAACAGCTGCATGGGCAAATGTGCTGAGGCTGTAAATGCACCTGAAAAAAAAGTCTCACTTTAAGACACATGGTGGGAGATGATAGAGCAATGGGCCACCGACTGTGCTTGGTTCCAAAAGCTGTGCAGATGAGTGACTGAGTGGAGGCTGTTTCTAAAATGCTTTGAGGTTACTGGAATTAGTTTTAAGACTTTGTAGGCTGGAAATTCTGGGTTCGCTAATCTCTCCACTGAGCAAGGCTTTCTTTGGCAAAGTGAATTTTTTTTCCCTGTTCCACTGAGGTCTGAAGTGTGGTGGTGTTCTGCAGGAGCCATCGCTATCTAATACCCCAGTGGGGTTCTGGTTGGGTCATCCATGAGATGTGAACAAATACGTTTCGTGTACAATAACTAGTTTAAGTTAGAATTCTATTTCTGTTTATTTCATTTGCATCTGGGAAAACAAACGCAAAAAGGAGTGCTAACAGAAGAGCGGGGAGTTCCCTGCAGGTAGTTCAGGCCACTGCGTTTTGGCCTGAATGGAGTAATTAAAGTTATACCTAAAAGTGGTGTGGAAAACTGCAGTTATTGGGTTGAACTAGGCACCGGTGGGCACAGAAAATCCTGTCTCTTCTGTTGAACTCCATTTCATCCTTAACTAATTCCTGTAATTCCAGCTTTTTTTCTGATTCTTCAACAGCCTAAAACAATTATACTGGTGTAGAACAGTGCATCTCTTTCATTAACCCACTCAGGAAAGCCATAAAGATCCAATTACAAAGAAATGTGACAGTAAAAGAACTACCTTCTGGCATGCCTTGAAAGGCAACACAGAATGCTTAACTTTTCAACATGAAATAAAGGAAAATGTTCTAATCTATGTTTTAAAAATGCAAATGTCTTCACATCAGCTGTCTAGTTCAGTTTGCAGAGTGAGTTTGCCTCAGACAACCGGAGCTCGACACGATGAACTATGAGGCAATCACAGCAATTGCTGAAAAGGGAGTTGAGAAAGTAACTTTTGAGCTTTGCCAAGGGCAGGATTCAGAGAAAGCTTCCCTGGCTGTCCTGGGAGGGTCTTTCTTGTATTATGATTTGAGAATTTGACTACTCTGTGTAATTAGGCTAAGGAATTTCCTCTCACCTTGCTTGTGTCTTTGTCCATGCAAAAATCAGGAGTTCTCAACTTCAGCTGCCTCTGCTAAATCATGTTTATTTTCATTGTATGCTCGTTCAAGCTGGCCTGTAAACTCGTTTCAGACTCATTATAGAAAGGAAAAAATTTCTTCTTGTGCAATAGGCAGCGGTCTTTGGATATGCACGGTCATTGCATGCCAAATCCAAGGGGAAGCAGATGGAGGAAAATTAATCCTCGTGATCAAATCCACAATGTTCTCTAACATTTAACCTTTATGATATAAATAGGAAAACATGTTTTAAGCTTTATTTGTCCTTTAACTGTTGAGACTGATCCAGACGAGATCTACTCTGCATCATTCACAAACTCAAGGAACTGTATACTGAATAAAACGCTAATTGCTTTTTTCCCTGGAGCTGCCTTTCTGCTTCACCAAGAAACTGGTCCATCTTCCCCACAGGCTCTCTCGGCACAGTGAGGCAGAGCATGCCGGAAAGCAAGCTAGTCATGTCTTCAGGTACTGAAAAGCAAATCCGTCCACCTGAGTATGCTTAAGTGGAATTCAGTATGTTTATTTGTAATAAACAGATCTCCCCAAAGCACTGAGCGTGTTTCATTGGCTTCTAAAATACATGCACCTTTAACTACCTCCCCATTTTTTTCTTGAATATATGAAAAAAACTCACTAAATGAGTGTAAATCTGAACTTTATAGGCTGCCTAGACTGAATTATTTGTTCTTCATTTTAAATTGCTCTTTTCAGTGCTATTTCTGAATTGCTCTCCTACTCTATAAAGAATCAAGTCCCTAGCTACTTTTAGAAAGGTATCTAAATAGCTCAAGAAACTGGTAACATGGATCCTTCTGACATGTTCCCTCAAACTGAACTTGGCACTGACCAAGACAAGAGCAGTTGGTATCGCTGTAGCTGGAGGTACGCTGGCCGGAACTTCAGGTGTTACAGCCCTCAGAAGAGTAATAGTTTACAGTTCCAATCAGCTAATTCAGAGTAATCATCCAAGGACTGTTTGCATTCATGAGAATATCACAGATAGCTTTAATGTAGAAGGACATTGCAGACTAATGCAGAATTTCCATTGTTAGCTATGTATACTGAATTAAAATACTCGGTCTTCGAAGGGGCTGTGAAATCACATAAATATGTTTATTGCATGTAATTACTTGTGGAAAAGAGCAGTTTTCCCTGGAAATTATCCATAACCTAGAAAGGTCAAGACATGAGCTGATGTAGAAACTGAAGAGCATGAGTCATTAGTTAGCAGAAGGAAAACTATATCCCCTCATATTTTCCCCCACTGTCTAAATCCACGTTGTGAAAACATAGAAGCAACTTCTGCACAAGCCAATTTCTACTCTTTAGTTTTTCCTTCCTGGTACCTAGTTATTCCACCCCTAGATCTTTAATCTCACCACTTGGTTATATTTTTTTGCAAGTTCTAGGAGGATTTTAGAATCAAGTTTTATTAGTCTGCAGTCAGATTTATAAGTCTTATAGTCTGCATTCAGAATTATTATTTCTGTAACAAATAAAGGAGAATCAAACTTGGAGAAAGCCTAACAGAAAAAAAAAACCCCTGAGCTTTACAAGTGGAAATTACAAGTACAATGTTACAGGTTTCATCTTCTTCCAGTTACTTTAACTTCCTTCCTTTGTTACACAGTGGAAATTGTAATCAGGTTCTTAATTTTAAGATGAAAAGACAGGATTATGGATTCTTCCTTGTCTTACCATTGATATAACCACACTAAGTGTGGTTATAAAAGCCATGTTTAATAAGACAGTTTAAGCCATAACAGAAATAATTCTCAAGCCTTCCAACTCTCACGTCATGCTGTGAAGTCTTCACCCACTTTTTCACCTTTTAATAGTTAAAGGAGGAGCTCCCAGCTAAAGGACTAACACTGCCTAACACAAAGCAGATGCTGCTTCACATTATCGTGAGTATTAGAGCACGATACTTGGGTGTTACACCATGTAACAGCAAGTTACAAGGGTAAGATAATACAGTTATCAAACAGAAAACCAGAGAACTCAAATCTTTGCAACAGAAATATGTATGTTAACATCTGCAGAACCAGTTTAAAAGCTTTAGTCAGCTTCTAATGGAAAAGGCTGGACAGCATTTGAGACCCTTGTATTAACCACAACTGTAAAAAGCAATCAACTTTTACATTTACAAAATACTTAAAAGGTGACCAAGAAAGAAACAATGTATTCTTTTAAAGCCATGTGACAGGCAACTCCCATTACAAATACAGTAGTAGCTGCATCAATTTTTTTCAGCAATTTTTGCGCTGCATTAAGTGACACCTGCTGACCATTTTGAGTAATCGGTTTTACCGAATGTATTGTGACTTTATGCATATATTAGTTGGTCAAACCTAGAATTCCAGCCTGTATCAGATCTTACATATAAAATTTTATATATTTATGTATATATATAATTTGTGACTGTATGTATACACACACCCCTATAGAATTGTTTTAAGTATTTAAGCTTACATCTGCTAAAAAGTTTTCACCAACTCCTTTTGTGCAAGAAAAGGTCTCTGCCATTTCTGGCACTTACTATATACATGAAGGTAAACAAGTGTCTACAGGGTTGTAAACAAGTGTGAAAAAAAGTCTTATGCATTGGAATGATTTTCACCATGACTACTGTCCAAGAAAAGAGGCCATGGGATCATCAGGTCTCTGACGTTTCATTCTGTAGGCTTCCATTTCCTCCTCTGTTGGCTCCCTGGTTTCATACTGGCTGTTGTATGGTCTCTTCCTCTCATCTAACTGCATGATTTCTTTAACGTGGAGAAGACGAGCCTCTTCTGCATTTAGTGCCTGAAGTGGAAGCAAAGAGGAAAAAGCAAAAACCCACACTGAAAGTTAGGCAGAAAAGCCAAGGAAAGTTTGTATTAGATTCTAGTATAGTGAAGAAGCGGCAGGCAGAACGGTGGGATAAGCAATGCACGTCTGTCTGGCTCACCTGCCGCATACTTCATTTAATGCTCATATTTTAGTGTGTAATACAAAATGATGGTAAAATCGTATTGAGCAAACACGATACTTTAATTGCTTTCCAATTGCCAAAAATCAAGTGAGAAACTCCTTGGCTTTCCCTAAAATGTAATCACGACCCAGCAAGCACAAAAGCAGATAAGCAAGTGTGTGATCTTAGGGGTTTGGGTTGGTTTATTGTGTTTTTTGAATTAATTGGGTTTTTTTTCCAGTCAGGGAGCATTTTTTTAAATGCTTTTTGGAATACATGTTTATCCCATTCCTCACACTATTCCTGTTGCACCTTCTTGGTATTGAAAAAAAAGTTGCATTTGTACAATGCTTTGATTAATGGTAGTTTATGTTAGTTTCACACTGTGAATATCCAGAGGCAGGCTGCTGTGCTGGTGGAAGGGCTACTCACAGCAGTCACTAGACAGCTGCATGGATTTATTGCAACAGCTGTGAGACAGCCCAAGTCTGGGATAAAAAGTTGCCATGTTAAGCTTTGACAGTGACTTTGATCTGTCCATCTTTCTTCAACATACATATCATTGTGTTCTGCAATGTCTTTTATAGATGTACCGCTGTAACAGGTGCCTAGACAGGCAGTGCTCTAAATCATCTAAACTAAGTCTTCCAAAACGAAATATTTATTGCACGTTTGCCTCAGAAATAGGCAACGTACTTTAGAACATCTAACAGCATTTTAAATTTGCTTTAGCCCAAAATTAGCATCAAAGTACAGAATACTACAAGAACTGCATTACAGGCTTAATAAAACTGACATTGCTGTACAATAGATTTAAAGTTTTTTGCCGCAAAACTACTGAAGAATATAGTGCGCGCACCTTTTTAAGTTTTTCTTGCTTCTTTTTCTCTTCACCCTCGCTATCTGAATTTGAGCTCTTCTTGTGCTTCTTCTTTTTCTTCTCTTTCTGCTTCTCCTGGTGGATCTGTAAGGTAGAAATCCAGTTACTGCTAAGATTCAACTTGCAAACATTAGTAATGTTCAAGCTATTAAATCCTAAGCATCTACTAATGCTATTTGAGAGCTTAGTTTTCAATAGACATGTTAATGACCTAATAATGCAGTCTGATAATTTTCAGACTCATTACGACTTACATAGTTCTGTAGTTATACATGTCTTTCCATCTTTTAAAATGCCAAGGAAACAACCTACCTCCATCAGTGTTTTGGGTTTTGTCACGTGTTCTTCCTCCCTGGGTTGCTCTTCCAGTAAGCTGGCTTCAGCATTCTATTCAATACACAAGAGGAAGGATACCCATTACCTAGCACATTTGAAAGGGGAAGGGCAAAAACAACCAAAAAAACCAAAACAAACCAACCAAACAAAACGCCAACCAACCAACACCTCCCACCGTCCCAAGCAAACCAGTCTAAAACTTAGGTAGGAAGATGAATGCATCTCTCATATGACGACAGGCTGAGCGATTTGGGGCTGTTCAGCCTGGAGAAGAGAAGGCTCGGGCAGGACCTTATACTGACTTTCCAGTACCTGAAGGGGGCCTACAGGAAGGCAGGGGAAGGTCTATTCACAAGGGTTTGTAGTGATAGGACAAGGAGCAATGGTTTTAAGCTAGGAAAAGATAGATTTAGGTTGACTATTAGAAAAAAGTTCTTTAGCATGAGGGTCATAGAGCACTGGAAGGGGCTGCCCCAAGAGGTGGTGAAGGCCCCATCCCTGGAGTCATTCAAGGTCAGGCTTGATGAGGCTCTGAGTAACCTGACCTAGGTAGATGTCCCTACTTGTGTAGGGAGGTTGGACTAGATGACCTCTAGAGGTCCCTTCCAGCCTGAAACATTCTATGATTTTAGCTCTTTCCAAGTGACTAAATAAGACAATACTTACAGCAATTTCTTTCCCAGCCTCTCCTGTACAGTATGAGAACTTGACAAATGAGTGGCAGCACTTGTAACCCCACTTGCCTTCTTTCCAGTATGAACCCCAAATGCACTGCAAGGGAAGATACCAGAGCAGTTACGACCATAATGATACTTTCATAAGAGGCAGGCTGTAATTTTTTTCCCTGAGCTTATATCCTGATAAGTACAAACAATCCAGAAGGGAAAATTATGAGAAATACTTTTGCATTTTTACATTAGCCTTACAGGTATAGTTTCAAAGAAGAGAAAATCAACAGGATGTGGTCAACTTGTACTCAAAGTCGAAGGGAAATACAGTAACTTCCCTTTCAGTTTAAGATTGCCACCACAACTCCTCAAATTCACATTTCAATCATGACAATTTGAAATTCCTCCTTTGCAGAAAAGGGACAGTGTCACATTTGAGACAGGAGAAATTTATTTGCTGTATTAATTATATTGTACCTATATCCTACCACACCTCATTTCTTTCCCATGGGAGGGAATCTAATTTCGTTAAAATTATAACATAAGCTAGGGCTTACTGTATGGTTGTTGATCTTTACATCCTCTTCATATTTAGAGCAAGCGATAGCTTTCTCTTGTCCTTTGATGACTGTTCCGTGCCTAGAATACTCCACGTAATCTTCTGTTTGAGCTAGCAGCAATTCAGCTGGTGGAGCATCTAGATGTTCTTGTCCTCCATACTAAAATACAAATAGAAATGACGTATAATAGTTTGGAAAAAATATAAACAAACCACCTTTTTATGTAGTTATCCATACATTTAAGAAAACCCGTCACCTTCAGTACTTTCCGAATAGGACACAGAAGTGGATGGAGACAGATTAATCTTTAGTGAATATTTAAGAGAGAAAAACATGTCCTTCTATGGCCACTGTGGTGGTTTTTGGGGTTTTGGTTTGGGTTTTTTGTTTTATGCCTGGAGGATTACAACAGTGATAGTCCTTACTCAAAGCAGAAAAACTTTTCAGGCCAAACCAAAAGGCTCTGGTATAACCAGATCAGTACTTCCTGTCCCCCTCCAAACTTGAATGCTGACAAGGTTAGAATTGAAATTGATTATTTAGTTCTTTGCAACTGGTTTCTTGGACAACTGACACAGTACAAAATATTTATCTGGAAGACGGCACGCAAAACTCAAGTCTGAAAATTCTGCTTTTTACATTTAAGAGAAAAAAACCTTTCATTTTGGGAGACAGTTACTTGGTTATTTTACAAAAGATACTACTTTTAAACATTAGAGAATTTTTTCAACCATTGAATTATTTAAAAAAATAAAATCTCAATTCCCACTCCTCCTACATACTGCTGTCAGATTATTCTCTGGAGAAATTCTGACAGCTAAGGGAAGAGCTCCCAATAATCCAAACAAATACCAGTAGATCTTCAAAGGTTCCTACATTGAATAATATAATGAATCCAATTGCTGAGATAGCGTGTATACGTATAAACATCTCTTTTAGAAATCTAAGCTGCTGAGAATTGATGCATTTTCACACAGCATTAATGATCTTATTTGTCCCCCAAGACTCAGACTTCAAACTCTACAGAATTCTTATTAAATGAAACCAAATGTCTATTACCTTCTCTAGGATGCTTTCTTTCTGCTGTGCCTTGAAGTCTTCTTTTTTCACTTTGAAGGATTTATAAAGTAGCTCTAATTTTGTAGGGTCTGCTTGAAGATGAACTTCAGAGCCTTTGTCATAAGCCTCCCAAGCAAACACTGCATACACAAGAGGTTTCACTCAATATTTATTCTAAAACTGACATATGCATTCAAATTACAATCTTTAATTCTGTAGTAATTTGAAAGAAAGCTTCAATCTAAAAAGGCTTATCTCTTTTGCAAGAAAGAAGTATTGTTAACTGAAGTCTTTTAAGTCCATTTTCTTTAAAAAAAAAAGCAAAAAAACCTGAAAACCCACTTACACTGAGTCTGTGCCATTGAAATCGTATCTCCAGTGTAGCGAACAAAGTTGTCACCTGCATAACCAACTCTGCAGAAAAGAACAATACGATTCTTTGCATTCAAGTAATGTGGTTTTCTTTTAAATACAATCATAGAACACCAACAGAAAAGTAAAAATTCTCCTTTGTGACCTGAGAGATAAGAATGGAGGGAGGAGAAGGTGCATGCAACTCAATACAGGAAATGAAAGTCTAGGCTCCCCAAAGAGTCATGGAAGTCTTACACAGCAACTCAGAATACTTGATGCCTGTGTTTACATAGAAACATCTTATGACACAGACCTGAAGCTCCGTCTGGGATATCAAGCACCATGAGTCACACTTGTATCTAACTGCACAATAAATATGCATAAATGGTAGGTGATGTTCTAGCATAGTGATTCTCAGCTTTTGGATTTGTGACTCCTCCTCCCACCCAGACCTAGTGTATTTACTGAGTTAGAGCCTGGTTATAGCTTTACTGCTCTCAGTTACCATTTGCACACCCCTTCGAGAGATTCACAATGAGTATACGAAATACAGATTGAAAATAAAATGCTAACAATCCAACTTCCTACACCTTTCATCTCACCAAAGCCACTCTCAAAAATTGATGGTCTGCAAAGCTGTGGCAGAAACATAGATTCAACAAAGGTCAAATTATAACTGTAGAGAGAAGTGAAAGCATCTGCATCCAAAAAAAGATAATTGACTGGCATTATTCTAGCTGGGGGCGAGAAGAGGTGGAAAGAGCATTATTTGGTAGCATTCAGCCACTGCCATTCCATTTCAGGCAGTGAGCTAATCCAATTACTGTACTCTGAATAGATGCTTCTACTCACAGCCTGTCTACTCTGAAAGTTCATAGCACTGCACAGGTCAAGGTGGGGCCACAGCTCAAGTGCGTGACTCGGGTGTTAAGTGAGACAGCCCTTATGCGTAGCCAAAAGCCAGCCTATGGCATTCTTTAATTAAGTTGTCTATCTAGACAATGCAAAAGCTTTCAGATCTTTTCTGTGCAGACTCAATATATGAGGAGCTCTGGCTCCTAATTCAAGCATTTAGTTAGATTACCACCAATACTCCATGCTAGTCCCCAGTGCTGAATGCCTCCTAAAAAACAAGGGACGAAGTGCAAGATCTGGTTAATGAAATACTTCACATCATCATTATCCTTTACAGGTATCACCTCTAGATACAGTGGAGTGTTCTAATGCTTGTACAGATCATTACACTCAATGGTGGTTCACGTAGCCCTGAGGGTTAAGGGTCAGCACTACTAAAATACCACTTTTATATACTAAAACAAAAAGTGCTGCTAACTAAAACAATTCTTCCATGTTTACTACTACCTCTATCCATAACTGGCTAGAGATTTGTTAGTAAAAGGACACACAGGTAAAAGAAAATACAAAACTGTTAGTGTCATTTTTAACAGTTTGTTACAGGAGGTCCCTGTTTTAACTTACTCATCTGGATTCTTGCCCGTGTTGGCATATGGGTTCTCCCTCATTGCTCTTGTTTTGGGATCATAATAAGCAGAGTTTGGATCTAGATTCCTCAAGTACTAAGGAAAGAAAACAACATACAAAATCTTTGATATTTATTATTTTAAAAGAACTGAAGTTACTCCTGTATCCCCCATCTTAGACATTTTAAAGTCGTATCTGTGTAAAAGGATAGACCTTAAAAGAATAAAGAATAGACTTTAACTTCCAAACCCCAAGACCCATATGCAAACTCACGAAGAAGTGTGTGCAATTTTTTTGAAATTTACTCTTATGAATACAAAAGAGCATCTCTAAAGAATTCTTTACTTACTTTTGCAATATCTTCCCGAATACGTAAATTTCGAACTGTGATACGTCTTTTAGAGTCAAAGTTCTGCCCAGGCATATCAATGTCATCTGCATATTTATCTTCATCTTCATCTTCGCTGTTACGATCCCTTTCCTGAGAAGAGATGGGAAACTTCTAAATAAAAGAGGGCATTCACTCCAGAGACAAGTACGAGAATCTGATTTTAGTTGTTTCATTAAAAATTCTGCAATTCCTGTAGTTAAAAGCTAGCGTAATTTACCTGGGCTTAAGTGTGCTGTCATGCTAATCTAACATTCAACAGTTTTCAGAAATACTCTTGTTAAAGGATTTCCACTACCTCATACGGAAACAGTTACAAAACCAGAACTGTGATATTAAGAAAGCAGTTATCTTGGGCAAATATATCACATATTGGAAACTAGTTATTTGCTTGCATCCCTAAGGTTTGACAACACACAGGAATTAAAACTAAACCAAAAACCCCTCTATGAAATCCAGCAACCTCCGCCTGACAAAACAGGCAGTCAGTGGCAAGAGCCCAACATTCAACTCCTTATGCAACCCTTGTTTCTGTCCCACTAGCTACAGGTCCTTTGTTCTGTCCGTGGTGTGATGCAGTGGGTAATCATCTTACTGTCTGTGAATTTGGTTCCTCTTCTCCCCACTGGTGTCTTGGGGAGTTCTGCAGCAAACAAAGAGCACATCAGCAGAGAAGACAAGATAGTGGAGTAAGAAAGATGGCAGGGATACAAAGAGCAATCAAAGCAGAGCTTGACGCAAAATAACAATTTACCTGTGGCACACAATGCACAAAGACTGCTATACAGCGTTCCACGAAAGGGCCTGTAAGTGTCTCTACTACAGACACGTGGTGGAGACCTTTTCGCTGTATTCTTGGCTTGATTTCCAAGCCTTTGCTAGAACAGTAAATTCTAGAACTGTCACTGTTATTTAGAGCTTGCTATGCCTTTGAACACTAATGGTTTAGACTAGGATATTTAATATCATGCAAATATAACCAGGATGAAACTCTGAAAGCTTAGAAAAAGAATTAATAAAGTTTGTATGCAAGTATTTTGTTTGGATTGCCACGAATACTAAGCATGAATCAGAAGCCATAATTTAACTTGGAGAAACATAGCCAGAATTAATTTTTTTAACCTGCTTAGCCTCTAACTTCAGAATATTTGCAGCAGTAAAGACGTAAACAACTGTGAGTCCCGGAAGACTGGCCAGTAAATTGGCCAGCACTGATTATGTCACTCAGTCTTGGTCCTCGCCATGAGAGACAGTTCTTATAACAGCTCCATTCTATAAGGAATAAGTATATGGAAGCCAGCAATGTCTGCCTTGAGCTGAAAACAGGCATCAAAAAGAGAAAGAATAATTTCCATGGGGAAGGTCAGAACGCTGTAGTTTGGGCTGGCTGGAGATTAAGTTCACTCTGCCATCTAGTGACAAAATGCAAGGTGAACCTCTAGTAAATGGAGGCACAACTATGTGCTGTATTTTGCTCGTTTTCTTTCTTACAATATTGATTAAAAACCCCCTTATTTCTGACCAGTACCAGTCTCTACTTTTTCCCCATTTTACAAAGTTAGAATATTGTCAGAAACATCTTCTAAAATTAGAATTCTATATCAAAGATTATCAAAAGTACTGTCTATAATCTAAGAGGAGCTTGTAGAAGTTAGTGAAAGATGTGAACTCTGCAGTTATGAGAGAGAGGGAAACACGTGCTAAGCCTTCAAATAACCAGAAACACTGCAAATAGTCATAGCAATGACTGAAGAAGAAACAAGTTTGGCTCTAAGATAAAGCAAATACCTTCCTATACCAATTTATACTAAGCATTACTAGAACAATCCATAGTGATGTAATAATCATCACCTCAACATCAGTCAGATGTATCTTTAAACACAAAAAAAGTATTTCAGTGTACGAACAAAATTACTACACAGAAAGCAAGTTTTTATGACCCAAAATTCCAGATCATTACTTTTAGCAAGAATAATAATCACACAGAACTTTTGCCCATAAGGGAAAACAAAGCAACTCTCATTTGAAAGAAGATGCTTCAAATTCTTGAATGTGACACAGAATATGCTGGTGCTAAAAAATTATTTAAATACTGAAGGGCATAAAAAACAACGGCAGAGAATAAAGAGGAAAAGCATCTGAGAGCAAAAGTAACCCGCTGAATTTTTATTCAGCCTAAACAATAAAGTTACGATTTAGTTTACTTACCACTTGCTCCAGCTTTCCTGATGCTAACTCTTCCTGAAGCTTCTGGGCTTTTAGTGTACGTTTGGCCTGTGTATCATGAAAATGCATTTGTTTTAATATTTCTTTTTAATAGCAAGCGTGCAGTAATACTGATCAGAAACATCTCTTTTGACTGCTGTAATTTCAAATGTATTCATTACAAAAAAAAAAGGGGGGGGGGGGGGGGTGTTTGATTCTCTGGGTGCTTTAAAAAATGAGCAACCTAGAGCTTGTCTCCTCCTATGCTTTACCACAGCATCTTTTGAGCTTCAAGGAAATGAAATTAAGTATACTAACCACTTTACTATTTTACATTGTACTGTTAAAAACCACATAGTAAACTTACTATTTTACATTGTACTGTTAAAAACCACAGTTTACTAGAGTTTATGAGCTATACCATTACTACATTCATCCTATTTCAAGAAAGAGATAGCTTATTTTAATTCAGCGGTGTTTAAAACCAACTATATTTTATTATTGTGTTCTTGTAATCTAGTTAGAAACTTCAGTAGTTAAGGCACTTCATGACACTTCAAGCATTTATGGGCCATCCAGGAAGCACTAAAGTCTAGCATCTAACGTGAGATTTTAAAGCACTGTGTTGTGAACTTCTGTATGTATTTGACATCACAGAACCACAGAACAGCTGAAACTGTAAGTACCTCTGGAGACTGCCAAGGACAATCCCCAAGCGCAAAGCAGGCTTGCCTACCACAGGTTGCCCAGGAGAGCATCTAGGCAGGTTCTGATTACCTCCAAGAACGAATACTCTCTAGCCTTACTGGGCAAGCTGCTTGATCACTCTTAGTGTAAAACATTTTTTTTTCTTACGTTTGAACAGAATTTCTTGTATTTCAGTTTGTGCCCACTGCTTTTTGTCCTGTTACTAGACACTACTGAGAGGAGTCTGGCTGTCTTCAAACACTCCCATTAGACATTTCTTTCTACACGCTGATTAGATCACATTTAGCATTAGCTTTCCTATGCAGTACAGGAAAATACTGGGCACCAGGCACTGGTTAGTTAGGCACCTATCTTTTGGAACAGGTAGCCAACATTCAGTCAAGGCAGTGAACTATTTTTTTTTTCCCCTTCTAAAAAGTTAATAGTGTTCACATAGATTTGGTGCATACAGACAGAAAGTTAACTGCAACAGCAAGGTGCCCGTCTGCACAGAAACATGTACCTAGAGTCTGCTGCTCGATTACGGTAACAAAAAGGATTCATAACTAAAATGAGTTTACAAAATAGATGTAGATTTATTTGCTCTAATACAGCCAGATAATACATTCCTTTCTTGCCTGCGATTTAATCTGCATCTTGGGTAATAAGGCTTGTCTATTAAAAAGTAAGCAATATGGAGAAACCTTTTATTTATTGTATAGGCCCATACTCAGTTGCCAGTTCTGGTCTAAACTTTACGTGAAGTTTGTCTACGCTTTCTCATTATGAATACAGCTCAAGGTCTAATATCAACAGTGCACATAAACATTCCTCCTCTCAGCCAAGTCAAACACTAAACGTGTCCCCAGTAAACAACAGCACCTACATACCAAATCAACCTTGGAGTATTCCTCTACAATCTTCATGTGCTCTTCTGGGTTATAACCATTCCAACGATCTCGCTTTCCATCATAATCAAACATCAGTTGAGGCTGCACATGTTCATCTGGTGCAATATTCATACCTGTGTATTTTGCTCCAACTTTCCTGGGTCTCTGAGAGAAGAAAAAAAATGGTTGGATCAGTCCATTAGACAAAAATATGTTACTCACTCAGCTATTCCTTTAAAAATAGTATAAATTGAGCTTATTTAAAGCAGTTAAATTCAGCAGTATAAGCCTGTGAATTGTAAATAAATGCACACAGTTATTTCAGCGCAACTGACGCCAAACCCCATCAATTTCTAACTCTATTTTCCAATTAAGAAAGAAACTGCAACAGTTTCTGGGGATGGCTTCTAGCTGACATGAAACAGAAGGACAGGCACAGCAGTACTGGAGTTAAACATTTTCACCTATTATTGCAGTGCTTATCACAAACAGAAATGATAAGCAACACCCTGAATAGTGTAATGTTTTTCTCCTTAATTTTTCCTACATAGCAGCTTCTTCAGAAATTTTCAAGCCCCATTTCAATACTTGTAACCTTTCTCAAAATAGGTTTCTCAAAACTAATAATTTTTATCTATAGTTAACTATTTTTTACTAAGATTAGAATTCATATTGTTTTCAAAACCATTAAAACATGAGCAAAAATCAAGTTTACCTCCATGCAGTCTTTCTTTTTGTGTGTCAATGCACCACAGTTCTCACAAGCTCCTTTACGGTATCTAGTTGCTACAGAATGCTAAACAACAAAAAAAGACACCGTATAAATTTGTGGCACAATTCATATACATGTTCCCAATAACTAATCTGCTTTTCAATACAGCTAAAGTACGCATAGTGTACTCAAACCCAGAACACATATTTTTATTATTATCAAACACTGCAACTTGCCCACGTAGTAAGAATTTCCAGCTCCTGTCTCCCTCAAAAAAATGTACCCAGAAAGTATTTCCCCATGGAATAAACCCAAATTTTTATTTTATGACAAAAATATTTGGCATACCTCTCGAACTCCTCGTTTGTACCAATCTCCAGAGGAGCTGTACTGTTTCTGCTTCTCTGGCTGAGGTCTCTGATGCTTTAGTGTAGGTCTTTTAGAAGGATCTATGTACCACGGTACTGAGGATATGTACTGAGGAATATGAGGATTGATATCCCTGTAAAAGATGTTGTGTAATAAATACACAGCACGGGGGAAAAAACCCCACACGTTAACCTAACGACTCTCACATTAAAGTTCAGTGCTTTAGCAGCGATGACAACACAATGAAGTTGTTAGAATGCATTGCAAAACAAACTTTAACTAAATAAACACAGACTTCCATTTCGATTTTGTTGCCCTCTAGTTCACCTAAACTTCTGCTCCAAATACCTTATTCTGTGCAGTGTTACTGAGCACAAAAATTGTAATATTTCTCTTCTCAGAAACAACAAGCCTGGTAGCAGCAAGGGAGAAGGAACAAATAAAGTATGCAGTTAAGATCCCCAGTACTACATTTTGGGCACTTAAAAAATACCACTTGTAAGTAGCCACATAGATGGGACTTTTTAGCAACACTGTCAATAGATCACAGTAGATAAGCACAAAACCTACAGTTTTATGGAAAAGAAGTTTTCTGAGGATGACTGGAATGTTAAAAGCAAATTCACAAAGTTCAACTATTTACTTCTACAATGACTCATGTAGAAATCCTGTATCACCCTCATGATTACTCTGTAATTACAACCGGAAAAAAGACCTTCTTAACCAGTAGCTTTAGAATAACCATAGCTTTAATAAAACTTACTTTCCTTCTTCATCCACCTCAGCAGGAGCATTTCCTAGTTTTCTTTGTTCTTCTAGTTCTTTCTTTTTCCTCCAGTCTTCTCTTGTCATCTTCTTTGGTTCCTCCAGGCTCACATCATTCGACCCTCCTGAAGCAGTGCTATTTGGTACGGCCCCTGATGCCATTTTGGTTTTTCTGTAACAGAAAAAAAAGGAAGGAAAAAAAAATAAGTGTTACAGATCAACATCCTTTGACAGCACAGTTCTTAAACGTGGTTTTGTATCATTCCGTGAAACCAGTAATTATGTGTTATGTATTCTTAATTACGTATAAATAACACAAGAATACAATATTACGTGTTCTTGACGTACCTTTCCACAAAAAATAAGTACTACTGCTGAATAAGTACTGAATAAGTACTACGGCCTCCCCCGAGCGCCGCCGGAGCGGGCAGAGCCCGTGGACCCGCCGGGGCTGCCGGAAGGCCCCGCGGATCTCCCGGGGCCCCGCACAACGCGCAGACCTGGGCCTACGCGTGCCCCGAGGCGAGAGCGACTGCGAGGAA
>VZZY01011286.1:112116-137111 GCA_013400335.1 Eurystomus gularis | reverse complement strand
GGTGGAGCTGCTGAGCCAGCCAATCGGCTGCCGGCATTGGTCAAAGCGGCCAATGGGCGGCGCGGAGGCCTTTTAAAAGCTGCGGGCGGGTGGGCTGGGTGTTTTCCGCTCTGCTCTGGTGCCGCCGCCCGCTCTCGAGGTGAGTCCCCAGCGCAGGGGACCGGGAGGTGGCCTCGGCGAGGGGGGGCTGAGGTCTTCGGCGGCGAGTCGTGCTGTGGCGTCGTGCTGAAGCCTTTGACGCCAAGCCCCCCGGTTAAAGGTAGCTTTTTCTGCGGAGCAGAGCTGTCCTGGGTGGGGCGTGACTTGCCCACCTGTGTCGTGGCAGCGATAAGCTGCAGGAAGGGCCTCCGTGACTCTTGTTGACAGTGCAGGGGAGTGCTCTGGACTGTTGTGTCAATGGGGCTGAAAGCCAGTAGTGGAGTAATTTGTTTGTATTGAGTGTTCCCTAGTGGTTTCTTGTTCTGGTGGAAAGTTGTCTCCACTGCTAGAGTAACTGGTGTTACTCCTGGCTGTTCAAGTGCTCTGTGTCGAGCTAAGGGCTGCGTTTCTAAGCTAGGAGATGTGATCTTTTCCTGTGCTAGGAGAACTGCTAAACACTACAAACAAGTGACAAAGCGAGCTGAAGGTGTTTGATCTTTGTGTGGGATTGCTAGTGAGACCTTGTGACTTCCCCAAGCTCATACAAGCTCCTTTGGGACTATGAACCTCTAGTGTGCACTAATAATGCCTTCAGGTCCGTAGCTATGCTATGGAATGGTGTGAAGTATGGGTTTGTTCTCCCTCCTCTAGGGACCTGCCCGTGGCAGCTCTGCTGTCTTTAGTGGGGTTTGTTTAAAAAGCGTGCTGTGGTGGCAGAAATGACTAGAATGATTTCCTCTTTTTTTCTCTATGGCCTTTTGAGGGTGGTCTCCTCACCTGAAGATGGCAACACTAATCTTTATTGAGAAGGAGAATGGTGAAGTTGGTGCTGCTAAGAGTCGGCTGAGGCTTCCTTCAGGATCTTGTGCGTATATGCTGCCCTAAGGGATGAAGTGCATAAATCCTGTTTTGTTACTCACTGTTTTGAACAGTAATGGTTTTCTATTCTTATATCTACTTACTTAATCGATTCTGTTAAGCTCATCAATTACTACAAAAATGAAAATAACTGTGCTTTTCTCATACATGGGGCTTATGCTCCTGAGTTATAAATGGTGAACAATGATTTTTGACAACTAGTTTTACAGCGCAGGCACTTGCTGAATGAAGCAAGCTTTAGGGTTGATATGGTGCTTTTTTTCTTCCCCCTACTCCAGCAAAAGTCTTATCTGAAAGAACACAAGCTAACACTCCACTGCCTAAAAAAACAATCAGTACATCTCCAGCCACATCTCATTCAGTTAGAAAGGCTCTTGGAAATGTGAACAGAACTGAAGGACTCACAAGCAAGATGGAAAAGACAAGACAGAAAAATCAGCCTTGCATTGCAAACAAAGTGAGTACAACATACTTCTACAGCAGGGGAAAAAAATGCATAGTTTAGTACTGTTGTGGCTTAACCCTGGCAGGCAGCAAAGCACCACAGAGCCATGCTCCTACTGCCCCCTCAGTGGGACAGGGGTGAGAATTGGAAGGGTAGAAGTGAGAACTCGTGGGTTGAGATTAAGACAACCCTACAAATTAAAATTTTCAAAGAAAAACAAAACCAATTTCTTACCACCAGCTGACATGATGAAGTGCTAGGGCCTGAGACATAAGCCCTGAACCAAAGTTGACCTATGGATGAACCCCACAATAGAACAATGTATTTTGTTGAATTTTGTTACTTCAACAAGTGGAATATTTTATTTTCTCTGCTGCAGGGCTATGGGACCCAATGTCTGGCCTTGCTAAGAGATGTGGCCAAGACCAAAATAGGTAGAGATACTCACTTGGGTTCCTCCCTAGGCCCTGGACAGGCTTTGGGCAGAATCCAAAACGGAGAGTAACACCAGATGTTCCACACTTGAAGTTCTGAAGGTTGTTTATTCAACTAAGGCTGTTTATTAAACTGTATAAAAGCTGGACACTTTTGCAGCGACTGGGGATGCCTTACCTACAAGTGGACACACTGTGTAGGACTGCTGGCACGGGGAGAGACCAGGGGCTGGGCAGCGCAAAATTCCCCACCAGTTTTCATTGTTTAGCATGATGTCCTATGGTCTGGAATATCCCTGTGGTCAGTTGGGGTCAGCTGTCCCAGCTGTGCCCCTCTGAACTTATGCACCCCCAGCATGCTCTCTGTTGGGGTTATGAGGAGCAGAGAAGGCCTTGATGCTGTGTAAACACTGCTGGCAATAGCTGAAAGAGCTGCATGTTATCAGCACTGTTTTCATCATGAATCCAAAATGTGGCATCACATGAGCTACTAGCAAGAAAATTAACTCTATCCTAGCCAAAACCAGTACACCTACATGGTCACAAGGAGTACAACAGCTTAGGGGGAACCTAATGACAAAGAAGTGGCTCTAGAGAAAATAGTTTGAGCTAATGTCTTGTTCGCATGTTAAGTATCAGGAGTTTAATATTCCAGGCTGAAATGTTCTAATGCAGTGATTTGTTGCAATAGTATATAGTACTGTACTATGTAACTCAACAAGCATTTTCTTGTCTCCAGCTTATGTGTGGAAGGTATTAGAATGCATGGCAGGCATTCTTGTCTGTAGACCTGTATAGCACAGGAAAGCCACTACAAAGGTACTACAGTGGGAAACTACTGTAGCTCAAATAATGGGACATTCTGTTTTTAAGGTTACTGAGACTGCTGGGTTAGAAAGCTGTCATGCAGTGGCTGAAGAAGACTGTCCAGAAATAGAAAATATGTTTCCTTTTGATCCTCAAGGTAAGAACTGTTGGTGTAATTATTGAAATGAACAATCAGGCTTTCATGAATGGTGACATTGTAGGACTTTAGCCAAGCTATTGTGGCAAACAAGCTAGCATTACATTTCTGTGGAGTCTTTTCTTACATGTAAGGGTGGTTGCTGCTTCTGAAAAACCATCTTGTTCTTGTTTAAATATTTCTAACTGCAATATCTGTGTTCCAGACATGTAGTAATCTGAGTCTATTACTATGGTGGCAGGAGACTAGTTACAAATAACCATGTCTCTTAATTCAGTAAGTGGCAACTAGTAGACAAGTATTCAAAGAATACTTCAGCAGTACTGAAGACTAGATTTCTTTTAAGAGTGTACACCAAGATGGGAATTTGTAAATGAAGAGTTTCCTACTGCTGTAGGATACAATAGTTGAAGCAAGTTTGCTGGTGACACTAAGCTGTGTGGTGCGGTGGACTTGCTTGAGGGAAGGGAGGCCATCCAGAGGGACCTTGACAGGCTTGAGAAATGGGCCAATGCAAACTGCATGACATTCAAGTCAAAGTGCAAGGTCCTGCATCTGGGTCGGGCCAATCCCAGACACAATTACAAACTGGGTACAGAGTTGTTTGAGAGTAGCCTTGAAGAGAAAGACTTGGGGGTGTTGATTGACAAGAAGCTCAACATGAGCTGGCAGTGTGCTCATACAGCCCAGAGGGCCAACCATATCCTGGGATGCATCAGGAGGAGTGTGGCCAGCAGATCAAGGGAGGTGATTCTCTCCCTTTACTCTGCTCTTGTGAGACCCCACCTCAAATACTGTCCAGTTCTGCTGTCTCCACCATAAAAAGGACATAGATCTGTGGGAATGAGTCCAGAGGAGGGCTGCAAAGATGATCCAGGGGCTGGAGCATCTCTGCTATGAGGACAGGCTGAGGGCACTGGGATTGTTCAGCCTGGAGAAGACTCCAGGGTGACCTTATAACTGTGTTCCAATACCTGAAGGGAACCTACAGGAAGACTGGAAAGGGATTTTTACAAGAGTGTCTAGCAACAGGACAAGGAGAAACAGTTTTAAATTGAAGGAGAGTAGGTTTAGACTAGATCTTAGGAAGAAGCTCTTCAGTATGAGCATGGCAAGACTGGAATAGATTGCCCAGAGAGGTTGTGGATGCCCCTTCCCTGGGGGCGTTCAAGGCCAGGTTGGATGAGGCCTTGAGCAACCTAGTCTAGTTGAGAGGTGTCCCTGCCCATGGCAGGGAAGTTGGATTAGATGATCTCTGGGGTCCCTTCCAACCTAAGCCATTCTATGAAACTTCTAAAGCTGTTCTTAAAATATCTGCAATGTGCTGTGCTATCTCAGTCCTTCAAAGTGTGTCCTTAAATCATCCAGTTCATGTGGAAGTGAGTGTGCAAAAACTATTGTACCAAAGACTGCTTCAGTGTGGGTGAAAAATATATGCTGTGCTTGATGAAGTTGACTTGGTTATTTCTTTCCAGTCACTATACTAAAAGCCCCTGCTTTGCATTAGCTGTTGTTATGCAGTCTAGTCTTTTGATAAGTGTTAATGTATGAGATTTTATGGACAACTAAAGTGTAACTGCAAGTAAATGCCCCATAAGAGGGGACTATTGGATTGTGTTGCTTTGGACTGGCTTGCACTTCATTTAATCTAGGAGAATTTGCATATTTCCAGGCTACTGTTGCTGTACATTTTTCCTAAATTACAGTGTCTTTCTCAAACAGACTTTGAGAGTGATGATCTTCCTGAAGAACACAAAGTAAGCAATATCAACCTGTGTGGTGTTCCTCTCATGGTATTTGAAAGGACGTATGATAGATATGTGAACATGGTTCCTTCACCTGTGAAGATCGAAGAGATTTCATGGGAGTCTAGTAAGTGGAAACTTGGCATGATTTTTGGTAGATACAGTGCTCATTAGTGGTTTGAGGGAAGGTGGTTGGCTGTAGTAGTGAACTGCCACTGCTGTCCTAGCTTCCAGAATAGCGCACTGGTATCAAGCAACTTTTGGTGTATACTCAAGCTGAATTTAACTTGTCAACCCTACTAGTACATCTAGTGGTCTCAAAGTGATGTTGTTGAGCAACCTCTTGCAGTGCCTTGCTAACTGATCAGTTAGGTGGAATTAGCTTATGCAATCAAACAGTATTTCCCTTAGTCATTCAAGAAGCTTATGCTAATCCACTGTGAGCTAGTTTGTGTTAGAGAGCATAAGTGCTGGGTTTCATGAGAAACTGATGTGCTCTTTCTAACTTTTCAGACTTGCTACAATCAACTGCTGACTTTCTTGCTACCCTGGATGAGATCATTGACATGCCATCTCCAAATTATGACCGTTAATGCATATTCCGAAGCTTCTGTTGAGTTTGAATTTCCTGTAGTTCTATATTTTAATAAAGGCTAATCTAACCTGTGTAATACTGCACTTGTTTATTTTCAGTAGACCCAAGATGTAAGTAACAAAATAGTGCTTTGAAAAGGAGGCTGACAGGCAATTAGAGCCTGGATAAGCTTCTAAGCAAGATTGTAATACACTGTTGTGAACTACATCCAGGAGTTAACACCTAATGATTAGACTGTGGTCATGATGAGTTAAGAGGCCCTTCTGACCTCACTGCTTACATAAATATCCTTTATCCATTAAACATGCAAAGGTTTAAAACAAATGTGTAGATTTAGTGTAAGTACTAGGGCTAGTATTCTTCTGGCACTTTTCCTTTCTTGAACTTGTTTGCTCTTCACAGTGCATGGTACATGTTGGATTCTTATGCAGCTGTAGACTGCTTTTAATTGTCCCAGCATTGTGGTGTTCACTGCTGGGTACTGTCTGTGCTCTATAAGGAAGGGCTGGTGTGGAACACCATCCTTCTGAGCACCCAGGTTCAATAATCTTTTGTCTTGCATTGTAATGGCCTCAGCTCCAGTTCTTCAACATGTAAGACAAGTTATTGGTAGAGGTGGTCGGCCTTAACTTAAGTTATAGTTTCTGGGCAGTACTCTGATCTAGTTATGTTGAAGGCAGCTCAGTCTGCTGTAGATTTTAGCTAAACCTTAACATGAATCACAATGCTGTGCCTGTGTTCTGGTCATCTGCTGAGGTAGGAGACCTTTCTGATCTTCCATGATGCATCTAACCTCTGAACAGGAGGAATTGCCAGGTCAGATTTATCATTAGTACATGGTAGCACAATGTAACTGCAAGCAGTGGCCAGCCCATTTTCAGCTCACACTTACGGTAGCGTCTGAAGTAACAAGAGATGTTTTAATGATTGTAAGTGGACTAAAAGATCAAAATGCTGTAGCTAAGGAACGGGGTTAATTTGGTGTGGGTCAGTGCTGCATCCCACAGTTTTGCTTCTTGGAGGCATACTGTGGCTGCAACCTGGCTGCATGTGAAGAGATGCGAATGTGTAACCATACTCCTTTCATGCCCTTCTTTCTAGGAAACGTAAAGATGCCGGCAGCAAAAGGGCCCTCATGTTTTCCAGTATGTTGTTGGATTTGCAGGTGCTGAAGGGAATGCATTTGCCCTGCTGTGATGACATAAGTAATAAAGGCTCCTTTTAGTCTTGAAAAAGGTGAGGGCAGAGCAGAGAATACTCGTTTTCACTGTTTCCTAGTTTTGACTGTTTCCTCAAGACATGTTTTGTTTCCTTAATATGTTTTACACATGAGGAGGTAGATGGGTCTTTTGGAAATTGTCCCATTACAAATTCTGACCCTTAGTCTGCTAGGACTTGAAATTTGCTGTTGCTGTTTCTGAATTGTCAGACATCTGATGAGGTGAAAACACATTCATACTCTTTCCTCCTCAAACCTATCAGGGTATCAGCATAAGTGTTAAATTTTAATGAGTTATACAGTATCTGGTCTCTATCTCCTTTTTTTTGTCTTTGGCCTGAAACTTCAAACAATTCAGAGGAATACCATACTAAACAGGAGAAATACTTAAGGAAAATCTATGTAGAGGTTTCAGGTTTCGGCTGAATTTTTGAATTTTTCATTCTGAAACAACTCAGCCATCTCACCAGGGATCAAAATTTAATGGGTATAGTCCACCAGCCACAGGAGTTAAGCCATAATTACTATAAAAGAAAGTGATAAAATGCATATTCTTTGGACTTTCTGTCTTTTCAAGTTCAGACAAGCTGGGAGACACCAAGCCTAATGTTACAGAAAAACGCCAGTAACAAAGGCACTGAAACTGGTTACACAGTGCCATCACATGGCTGCTTGTTATGCAGCCACACAGATAAAAATAGTCATTGCTATGTAAAACACAAGATAATGTGGTATAAGATACCATAAGGATATGACGCTGAATCAACATAAATGTAGATTGTAACTTTATGTACAAACAGACATCTTGTCTGCAGAGAGATACTAGTGCTGTGATCAAGTACCTGAATCTATTATTTGAACCTCCATTTTTGTGCCATGTCCATATGTGTGTGCACATGCACATGTCAAAACGTTTAAAACATGCTTGCTATTTGTAGGATTTCATACCAAAATGGACAAGCATTTTTGTATCATGTTTGCAAAATGATAATTAGATTGTTCAGATAGGCCTCTGGGTCTGAGACATTAATCTTGAAGCCCAAGAACTTGACACTTATAGGGACAGTGCAATGGGTGTGCAGAAAGAATGGGTGTGAGCCAGAGATAAGGGAATATTGCTGTGTGAGAATGAATGCTGCTGCAGTGTAGAACATAAGGTAATGCTGGGAAAAACTGAATGACTTCACACTGGTGTAATCTTATGTAAATAAAAGACTTCAAAGTCTAGGGGACAAGAAACAGTCTAGGTTTTGGGTCCTTTCCTTCACCCACTCCCAATTTTCTTTTTTTCTGTAAAATTATGAAAGGGTGTTTTGTGTGCAGAGGAACATCTTCTATAGCATCTTTTTTTGATGTTTCATCTGATTTTCTACAAATACTGTCTGTTACAGCTGCTGGCAAGCAACACAAGCCAGTCAAAGTTAGGTCTGAGTAAGAAGCAAGCTAGGTTTTCAAAGTTTTACCTGTAAATAGTTGATCAGAAAGGTGTATTTCATCATGTAGCCCATCTCTGAGCCAAAACAGCAGTGCTGCTAGGAATCATGTATGGGATATAAATCTGTATTCAGCAACACCATGCAAAAATCAGTTTTCTTTATACTGCCAGCTCAGCTAATATTTAGTGTTTAAAGACTGATTAACTTTCTAAAGTGTTGGCCATGATCCTTTTGGTTTAAAAGATGAAAAATAAATGCTAATGTTCAATTTCAAATAGAACCATGTCAAAACCCAGAGTTAAGCATCTATGGCAGATGAATTGTGAAGTTGACTTCAGTTTTGGTTAGATGTTAATTCTCAGCACCAAGTTTTACATAACTGGAAATATTTTTTGTTTCCTATGGTAGTGTACCTCATCTGGGACTTTTTGTTCTCATGGGTGTTTCTGGTTAGCCCAGGTCCAAGTTTTCGCTTCTTTATAAAGCTTTATTTTGTAAACATTCATAAGAAAGATCTGTTTGTTTCAGCTGGCTTTTATTTTCCCCATTTCATATACTTTACAACTCAGCTGGCTGGGCATAAAGGGAAATGCATGTTCCTGTGACTTGCATGCAAACAAAGCTGTGATGAGACTCAATCTGTGGTTTGAGCTTCCTGCCTGTAGTGACTTGAGGAGATCGCAGTCACAAAAGCATAGTCCCCTATTTAGAAAATGTGAATTCTATTAGCCTCAGAGCATCAAACTAGCTGGTGTCAGCCCATGAAGTGCTGGCTTCCTGAGACCCAGGTTGCTGTGAATTTTGCACTGCTTCATGCCATTTCAGTTTAACATTAACACTGACTTCTACAGGTGACTGAAAAAATCACCTTCCTTAACTGTTTTGATGTTGATATAATATATACAGCTTTTCATACTTACAAAGTCATCTTTTCTGTTGGGCATTGTCAGGAACAGATGGAGCTCAAGTTCAAAATGGTGTCTGAGCACTACCCTGCACAACAGAAATCCTATTTAAAACTGCTTGTAATGTTTTGGTTTACTTGCTTTATCAGTTTATGCTTTCTGCAAAGACCTGAGATATTTGGGATTTGAAATGCATGACTGTGATGAAAACAAATGCATGCTTGGTGGCTTGTTCCTAGTTTGAATGTGCCTTAATAGACCAATGTAACTGTACTGTGATTGGGAAATCTGGTTTGTAACCGAGTACACAGAGCAGGTATGTTTTCAGTTGGTTATCACTCTGTGAAGCACCTTCTTTGACAGTGTTCTGGCTGTGAGAATCACTTTAAATCCTTACCTGAATTTCTGTAAGGAGAACTTGGAGATTCATTTAAAAATACCCTCTTAGCAGGCAGAGTAAAATTACTTTACTGCACATCAGATAATTCATCCTATTTGTAATGTTCTGGCAGCGGGTGGCACCATGGTAACAGTGTGTGTTACAGCTTCTCACTTCTGCAACCTGACAGCTGCAGCGTGATGATGTTTGCCTTTGGTACATCATGCACAGTGCAGGGATCTGTAATGGGTTTCATTGCTTTATTAACGTGAAATGGAAGATAAGAGCCAGCACTAAGGAATTTGGCGTGCCTTTACCCTGTGACTACAGGGAATAGTATATCAGCCAAGGGCATTTTTATCTTTTGTTGTTTAAAAAGAAGAGCAATTAGAAGCCTGGAGGCAATTGGTCTCTCTAGGGTTAGCAAAGCCATGAATCTTGTAACTTTTAGTTTCACTGTAGTTTTAGTAGTGTTAGCGAAGTACTGTATAGAAATACAATAATGTCCCTCTAACTAGCCCCAAAGTGGTATTCACTGTGCTCCTAGAGACATGGGCACTCATCAGATCAACATGTAAATAGTTTATATATGGTTTATATACACAATATATATCTAGTAACTGGTTGTTTGGGATCTGACTGCAAGGAAGTGTTTTTACGTAGAACTTTGCAAAGCATGCAAGAAAAGCATAATTTGTAAATTGATGTGCATACTGTAAATCTAGCCTTTTACAGCACTGCAGCCTTGGCTAAGCCATACCTTCACATGGGTGCTCATCAACCCTGTGGGATCTGCTCCAGTGTTTCCTAGAGACCAGAGGTTCCATATTTCCTAATCCAGACAAACTTGCAAAATCTGCAAAACTTGCAGGGAGCGCTGATTTAAAAAGTCAGGAATTTCGAAAGTGCTGCAGCCAGGAGGGGGTAATTGCAGTGTAAGCAGACACATCCAAGCTTCCTTTTGCCTTGCTCTAGACCTGTTCAGCCTCGTGGGCTTACACACCATCATTCTTCTCCCTCATTGCAGAGCCTCCTCTGTCTGGCCTTTTGCCCCCTCTACGAGTGCTGGAGGAGAGCACTGCTGGCTAAGGGAGAGACCAGGGGCTGGGCAGCACCTGCCTCAGCACATCTCCTGGCTGAGGTGTGTGGAGCTGGGAGAAGCTAAGGGCTGCAATAGGGGGGTCTGGGTGGCTGCACCAGAAGTGACATGGCTCCAAGGTGTTTCTTCAGGGATGGCAGCCTTAGCATTGTTGCTACCTGAGTGGTGTGCTGCACCTATGTAGTATTTTGAGTTCTCCTGAATTATGTTTTAGCACCGCTTTGGGGATCCTGCCTTTAGTCCTAGCCTTTCCTTCACAAGGTAGTGATATGTTTCAAAAAACATATGCTGCATGAAGTGTCTGCACAGTGTATGTAGCTAAGCAGTACTCATGGGAGCTGCCATTTTCCTGGTGCCTTTTTCTCCTGTTACCTGCTGTGGGTTGAAAACTAGTCAAAATTCTCATGTTTAGTATTGCAATGTGATGGGAAAGCCCATGGAGTGGACTTCATGCAGTGGAGATGGAATTGGATGTTGCCACACTAAGAGGAAGGAGCTGTCAGGGCTGCCACTGGCAGGCCATTGCCATGCCTGGGAAGTGGTCAGACTGGGAGAACTGGGCTGTCCTGACCACAGCCACAAGGTGGGAGCTCCTGGTGCTGGTGGGATGAACAGACCTCATCCCTTTGGCATGGGCAGCCCTTTGCTGTGGTGGCATGAAGGACAAGGCTGCCTTTCTGGAGGAAAGATCCCTCCTGCCAGACTGTTGCCTCTTGGGAAGTCTGGGCCCATTTTATGGTGGTGATGATCATGAGCTCAGTGCTGTGTAAGTCTAGTCTTCATCTGTGAATATAGAAGCTAATTTGAATTTAAATATGGACATGCTTGTATGTGCTTACTGCAAAAATGTTTGTTCATAATTCCTGTAATGTCATGAATACATGCATCAACACAGGAACCACAAGATAGGACATTTGCTGTCTGGAGAGGTGTTGAACTTGCTACATTGCTGTTCAAACAAGTCTCCAGCCAACACCAGAGCCAGACCCTAAGTAAAAATGGGAAAGTCAAGGTAGGAGCTTTGAAGGATGAGGCTAAAAGGCTGATGACATGATTTAGGTTATTCGAGATTAATGTATTTCACTGGTAAGAGAGAGCATTATCCCTGTGGATGACCGTGCAGAGGACAGCTGTGGAAGGATCCAGAGACCTTTGTAACAGCATCTGAGGGGCTTCAGTGTGAATGCTGTGGAGAGATGAGAGAGGGGTAAGGATGGCTGACAGCTCTTGGTTTGAGGAGGGGTAAAGGAGGCTAAAGGAGCCAGGGATAGGAAGCAGCACCCCTGTACCGAGCCCAGGGGTAAGCAGGTGGCAGGAGGAGGATGGGGCTTTTGGCAGCTAGGGCTTTCCTGTCAGCTGGCTGCTCCTGGCCAGTGAAGCCAGCAGAGAGAGTGTCTGCTGCTGGAGAGCTGGGAAAGCGTCTGGGAATGAGCATTACCCGAATTGCTGCTGTTCTCTTGCTGCTGTATTTCTGGGGGCTCAGCCCCAGCCTCGCTGCATGCTGCAGGGACCAGTGCTGAGAGGCAGGGCAGCGGCAGAGCCTCTGCCTTACAGCTTCTGCCTACATTGCTGCTCCATGTGCTTTGCCAGCCCTGCAGCCACCGCTCTCAGCAGAGCTTCTGTGTTTCCCATTGCCACGTCTCTGTGTGGCCACAGCACTCTGTGTGTGTCACACAGATCCTGATAGGAAAAATTCTCCTTGATCCTGAATTATAGACCCTTGTCTTCCCAGAGGGCAGAGGCTGACACTTTCTTCAAAAACCAAATAAAGATACTTTCTTGTGAACTGTGACAGTGTGAATGCTGTGCAACAACAGAGTGCCTTTTAATATGTCTCCGTCACTTTTCTCTCCACTGCAGCTGCTCAAACTTCTTCTGACATCCAAGCAAGATGCTGCTGTTAATCTTCCATAAATAGCCAGCTAGGATAGTGGACATTAGTGGGTTTAAGTAAAAATCCCTGGAAGCATTCACATTTCCTTCAGTGTTTGTTTTTTCTAGCCGCAGTGTGAGCATGCACCTCAGCAGATGGAGCAAAGATGAGCTACGCCTTCGTGGGAGTGCAGGGGAGAGTGAGCAGAGTTCCTGGGGATGTAAAGTGCAAGTCATCCTCTTCTTCCTTCTCTGGTAAACTCCCAGCTATCCACAGAGACACAAAATCAATGTGTGCCTGTCCCTGCGGCAAGGGATGTCCCTGGGAATGTTGCAGGGAAATCCCAACCACAGGGCCCTGCAGGCCCTCACTGCTCCCCAGAGAAATACACAGTTCTCCAGCCTGTGGGGTGAATAATGGGCCAGCCTTCCTCTAAAAGCAGCTTGGGCAGGTGTGAGGAGTCCATGTGGTGAACAGGTCCCTCCAGGGGTCTGGAGAGCAGCACTGAAGCTTCTGCAGGGCAGTGGTAAAACTGCTGCTCCATGCACTGGTGAACCCTCTGGCTCGAAGGAACGGGCTATGGCACGCAACAGATGGCAGCAGGCACAAACATCCTCTGTGCTGGGATGTCCCCGTCAGGGGATATCGGCTTTCAGTGGAACTGTTTCCTCAACAGAAATATTTCTTTTGACTGTTGTTCCCATGCAGGTTCTGCAAAGTCTCTATGACTCAGTTTTGGAATGAGAAGAAAAAAACCAACAAAACCGAGCTTCAGTCAGTTATTGTTTGGCTTCAGTTTTCTGTAAGCCATCTGAGTAAAACCATTCCAGTTTCAGGAATCAATAAACTAACATGTTTAGCTAACCTGTGATCTTGCTCCCTAATCAAATACAAAGTGCTGCTGGAATTTATTAGTTCAGAGGGTTTTGCATTTCATTCAGCATGGTAGAAAGATCCTTTTGAAAATCTGATTAGCCAGAATTGGGGTTCTCTGTACCCACTGCTTATGGAATCTCCAGGCAGGAGAAGCATGTTGTGATTCTCTCTGATGGATTCTGTTTATTTTCAGGAAATGTACCGTGTTCTGTTAATCTAAACATATCTAGCAGCAAACAGTGGGGACAATTTCTTTGGTCTGAACCTCTTTTCAGCTGGAAAGCTTTGTCCATGTAGTTTTCTTCCTAAGGCTGTTTAGGCATTGCCTAGTCCTTGCCCATCACCTTCCTTAAAAGATATGCAACCCTTGAGAGCTGTTTATGGCAGCTGCCTGATCCTTTGCTTTGAGTAGAGCCTATTATGTTTCATCTCCTGGATTTTGTGAAGGAGCTTATAAGTTCTTTTTAGTTATTTTAAGTTGTCAGTTAAAGTGTCCCATTCTTATGAAACAGACTTCTAATTCCAAAGCAGACTTATGAAATCTTACTCTGTAAAACTTAGGAATGAAACTTCATTTCGTAAATGCAGTGTCCTCTGGTTCCAAAAGTGTGCTGACCTGTCAAAGCACATGTGAGAGAAAAAAGTAGAAATCAAAATGGAAACATTCCTCTGGGAAATTGATTCCAACAGCACTTTTCTAACAATTATTCCACTGGAAGATGCTCAAAACTTGCAAGTTGCAACTAGATATTGGATTTTGCTTTTTACCTTCTACCCAGTCTTGCCCCAGCCTTTTTTTTTTTTTTCCAGATAAGAAGTTCTCAACAGCTTCTTCCAGTGTTAGTAACCTTCCTCTGAAATGTTTTGTTCTTCCTGTGCCCATCTTCCCACGTGTTATTCTGGGTTTCTTTTGAAACTAGGAAGGATCTGGCAATGCTTTGCATTGAAATCTAATTGCTTCAAAGAAGCTTATATTCTGCTTTGGTTGAGTCCTGGTTCTACAGCCATGTGACCATGCTGTGGCTTTTAAGTATTTTGCTGCAGTGGTTTGCTGCTTTACAGAAGATGATTCTCAGAAGAAACAGATGGACAAAGGCTTTTTCTCATGCTGGAAGTCAGCCAGTTCTGTCTGTCCTCTTCCAGATTTATCTTTTTATTTCTGTGGGAAATAATACCCTATTTTTCTCATTAATACAGAGAGAGAGAAAAGACTTGTCCTCCTAATAGCTTTAACTGTATGTTTCAATCAGAGGCCAACATATTAGGAACCTTGATGCAGTACTCATGGAACAGCTAATTCTTTAACTATTCTGCCATACATAGGAGCCTGCAGAAGTTGGTGGGAATTTGTTACCAGTCTAGGGTCTCAGTGCTTGTGCTCTGGCCAGGCTTAAGGTCTGAGTGTTATTTCCTGGTACTGCAATTGGGAAAGCAACATTTTTGTATGATGGGCAGTACTGTCAAATACCTAGGGTACAATTTTCAAAGCCATCTGTGTGACTTCAGAACCCAGGTTCTATTATTAAATGTCATTTGTGCGCCTGGAGGTGCAGCTACAAAAGGACCTGAGTGTCTTTTGTACATATCCCCAAAATGCAGATCCTTAGAACTCCTGCCATAATGCTGCCGAGCTTCAGTAGTGATGATGGCTTAGGACTCCTTTGTTTACTCCAGATGAATTCTCAGACAAGCTTCTGTTTCTAGGCAAGCAGCTAGAGCCTCATTTATGCCTAAGTCCTGCTAAGATGTTCCTTGGCCTAGTTGTTCTGTGGAGGCTGATGTGATAGTGTTTTCAGAGCAATTTCTTCTTGTGTGGGGCATAGGCTGAGGAGGATGGCAACTGAGGAGGAGGTGTTGGTGTTGCTATTTCCAATAGCACAGTACTCATCTGAGTGCGTGAGAGGCCACTGTTCAAATTTGAAGATGCTTGAGAGGACTTGAAATCGTGCTCCCAGCTGAGCTATTCTGGAGGACTCTCCTCGGCTGCTCCTCCTGAGCAGAACTGCACAGGAGGCTTCCGTGTGCTTGGAGAGGGAGGAGATGAGCTGGTGACTTGGTTAAGCTGCTTCTGCCAGGAGAAGGAAAGCTGGTTAGAAGACAGTCTTCTGCAACGACAAAATCTTCCCTCCTTTGGTTGGTGAAAAAGGGTCCCTTCTCCTCTCTGTTCCTGCCCTGCTGGCACTCTCCACTCTCAGGTTCATTCTCTCTGGTTCTGGATGTCCAGGTTCATGTCCTGTGGCTGGATGTCTGCCGTGGAAGGGGTTGCTGCTTGTTGTCCCTCCTGCTCAGGGCTGACTCACTTCCTCCCTTTGTAACTCATTTGAAACCTTCCTGTTTTCTTTAAGTTTTGACTGCGAAGCATCCAGTAAAGCTGTCTGTGAAGCTAGCTGCAGAAATTGTACTGTGCTGCCTGATACCACTTCATTTCTTTTCACTTAAGTTGGCTGATAGGGCAGTAGTAGATTTTTTTTTTTTCCACCCATTAATATGCTCCATTCATCTTAGTGAGAGCTATTTGTCACACGCACAGGGAGCACACAAGCCCAGGACTTAGCACAGGCAGCAGCTCTCGGGCAGGAGCAAGGGAGCAGAGGTGCCGCAGGCCAGGACTGAGGTGCAATGGCAGGTCTGTGGGTGCACTGCAGTTTCTGTGGGGTCTACCTGCATTGTGCCAGCTCTCACAGTCCTACTTTCACAGAGGTTAAAGCCAGTCACAGCAAAATAATTAAGCTAATTAAGCGAGTAGAATAACTCTGGCAAGGTTTTAAGACACTAGAACAGATTATCTGGCTGTTGTGAGGGACCCTGAGCAAAGCTGCAGGGGTTGCGGGCCATTCTGGTAACATCCAAGCAAAATTCTTTCTTTAGGATAAGAAGTAAGCGCATGTACATGCACTCACGTACACAAACAGACTCTGGGGGGAAGGTTAATGCCTCTGTATGAATCTCTGCAGGCATTTCCTACTGGGAATGCTTCCCAATTTAGAAAAACATGTCACAGAAAGTAGCTCCGGCTCTCCTGTCTTGGCATGTTCCTCCTTCTTTTGCAAGCCCTGTCCATGAGCAGAGCTCTGTGGCTTCTGGAGGTTGCAGAGGTCATCAGGAGTCCGCAGAAGGGCTGTTTCTACCCTCCCCTCTCTACTCTGCTACCCAGCCATGTCTGACATAGCTCTTCACTGCTTGCACAAGAGGTGGGAGCACTGTGTCCTAATCTATATGCCCATTGCAGTGCAAGGTAAGAACTAGCTAATCGAATCCTACCTGGTTTGTGGTATGACCATAGCCTTTATAAATGTGCAAAGTGATCTGTGAAAGGTGCATGGTTTATAAAGTATTTCCTAGGTTTTTCTATCAGCCCAATCTCTTTTGACTCACTTGTGTTAGATATTAAGACAGTAAACCAGAAATCAGTGGGAGAGCTCATAAAATTTGTCAGTTCAGCTTAAAAGAACCTGACAACTAGATGCACAAAAGTGAAAAATAATATATATCTTTGTATAAGGCTCTGTATCACAGAAAAAGACCCACAGAACTCAAGGGAAACCAAGTGAAGGTTTGCTTTTAACAGTATTGAGGGAGGAATTCCAATTTCTTCAAAAGTATTGTGAATTTTGCCATAGCTTTCAATGGGACCAAACTTCAGCTCCTCTGGGAATTCGTAATGTACAGTATTATCTCAATGAGTGTCACAAAGAAATACTATAAGCAGGGATGGAAGATTTATGAAATCATGCAAGAAGTGACTGTATGTCTACTGTGCTTCCTGAAGACTATATTTTTGTGAAAGGTATTTTATATACAGGACCTGATTTATCTCTGATGCCTGCATGTTTTATACCGTTATAAATATTTTAACTAGCTTGGAGAGAGCCTCCCTTCTGGGAGGACCTTCATCCCTAGTGAAAGAAACAAGTCAGGCTTTTATATTTATATAGAATATAGTGAACAGCAATAAATAAGGCAGAGAAGCTGGAACTGCTTAGTGGTGATGATTCTGGCACATGGTCTGTGATTTAATGTTTTTAGAAAGCACTGCATGACCACGCATGGTGTTTCTCTTAGTGCTGCACTCAGGGCAGTAGTGTTACCTTGGTTGGCCTAGCATAACAATGCCTCAAGAAATTCCAGCTACTGAATTAGGGTAAGGTCTAGACTTCCTGTCAAAAAACAAGTTCAGTTAGTCAAAACTTTCCAGATGAGATACTAAGATGATAATAACCATCCTGACTGATGTCAGCTGACAAGAGTAGTGCACAGTCTATTTTCTGTCTCTTCCTTTATCAGTCAATGTGTACAAGCTCTCTTTTTTTCTCCCCTTTACAAAAGAAAGTGGAGAACCTGTCCTTGCTAATGGCCTGTGTTAATTTTTAGGCTTTACTGGTCACTTTTCTGCTTTTTTTGGAAGATGTGCTGAGGACTGAGGATTGTGATTCTCTCACCCTGGGACTTGGCTCCTGTTTAGCTGCTTTCTGCTTTAGGTTATCCAGCTGTGACACACACGTAATGAAACCTACCTTTTGGTACCCAGGAAACTTGAATAATCTCTACTTAAAGAACCAGCAAGGATATATGGGTCAGCAGGGAACAGATTAATTTAGTTCACTGTCTTTTATGAAGAGGTTTTTAAACCTGGGGCTAGGATGCATTGATGTGAGGATGCATTTGAAAGTTGTACCAGTGAGCACTGCAAATATAGCTGAATCCCAGCCTGAAATATGACTGTTCCTCTCTTCCTGGGCAATGACTTATGCAAATTCATTTAAGCATCCTTATTGGTTAAGTCCTACTAGGGCTTTTGCATCTCCGTGCCCAAACTTTACCCGGGACAGCATCTGAGAGCTCAAACATGGTATTTTATTAGCCCACACCAGGGGTCTCAAGCTGCTGAAAAGCAAGATCCCAGTTCCAGATGCCTTCAAAACTTTGGGAATATTTCCTATCTGAATCTGGACTCAGTGTCAATGGATATGCCTCCTAGTGTTAATGACTGTTGTTATACATTTTAACATGGTTATTAAAATGATGAGCAGTTTTGTGTCTGAAACCTCTGCTCTTGTGAAATTTATCCTGTGTGTTAGCCTAGTTGGAGATCTGTAAACCAGCTCTTGGCATGAAACAAACGATGATACATACTTTTGCCTTCAGTAAGGGACAACCTGAACCTTTGTACTAATGCAGAGGAATGTGGTTATTAACAATAAGTATCATTCCCATTTTCCCCTTCCCCAAAGTAACTGGTCCATACGTGAGCTTGTTTTTGTGGTAACCCTTAGGGTGAGCGCAACAGAAAACCTCAGAGCACTCATGAAAAGCATTTGGTGTGTTTTATGGTCTAGGAGTGGAAAACAGATTAAGCCCTGACTGCTGGCAGGCCTGCAATACCTGGGAAAATGTTTTTAGTTGCTGCCAGACTTGTAGGTGGAGTGACTTTCTTCAAGATCTTCAGAAGTGTTGTGTGAAGGAGAACTTCCTGGAATGTATCCTAGAAGAGCTCCCTGGCCTGACTGAAATGAAGGTGACCAATGGGATGGGAGTGATTTCCTTTGGGTGAATCCCCATTCAGTACCCATCTGAATTGGAAAAAGTTGTGATGAGTGACTGTGAAATGGGTTTGCAAACATCTGTCTAATGCGTGGTAAGCAAGTGTATACATTGAACAAAGCAAGGACTGCCATGCTTGCCAGCTTTGCTGGAGAAACCTGTGGGATGAGCGGTCAACAGTTTCAAGCAATCCCTCTCTCTCAGAAACAATCTGCCTCAAGTCAATGGTGAACAATGTTGGGATGGAGTAAGTAATCTGTGCTGCTGCTTCTGCTGCATTGTTTGTCAATAAATAAAGGCATTTCATTAACTGGACATATAATCCCACCCCTTTTTAATAAGCATGAATTGCACACACAGAGCATCTTTATGCAGGTATGGAAAAGTAGATTTATTTATGTCAGTTTTAAACATCAGTTGCATTATTTTGGATACCGGTGATGTTAGACTACAAGTCTAATCTTGTCTCCATTAGAGTCTCACTTTTTATTTAGATTTTAAAACTGTATTCAAATGAGGTTTTGACCGAAACTGAATCACTATGTACTTGAAAGCTAAAGACCTTATCTGGCATCTGATAATGTTTTCAGGATTTCCCCAGATTAGACCACGGAGTGTACAGACAGGAAGCTGAAGTATTGAGCGCCTGACCAGAGCTTCCTCTTGTGCAAGAGTGGGGGTTTCTGTGCCTTGAATCTTTAGCTCTACATGCATGGTCTGAGCCTTGAAATCTAAAGGATAAAAAGCACCCAAATCTTCCAGTTGGGTCCTCCGAGCAAGGCAAATGGAGGTCTTCATTTAAGTTCCGCTTGCAAGGTCAGCAAAACAGTTCTCACCTCTCCCTGCTGTTTTGTTATCTTCCTGGCTCTTTATCAACCAGGGAATCAGAAAGGGACTTTCCAAAGCTATAAACGTGTGAGCTGAATCGATGGAATGAACCCATATGCAAATAAGTTTTGATTCCCTTCCCTTTATAAAGTTAAAATGTTTTTGAGAGAGAAACAGATCCTCCAGAATGTGGGTGTCCGAGATTGTTACCTTGGACTGGCTGTATCTCTCTCCCAGCTGTCTGTCTGCCTGTCTGCCTTTCCTTCTGCCTGTCTTTCCATTGTACAGAACAAAGCGGAATGATGTAAATAGAAAATGAGAAATGCAAACCTGTGGTGATTGAAGAGGAGGAAGGAAAATGAAAGAGAAAAAGCTGAAGAGTGGGAAAAAGATAAAATAAAATGAATTTTGGGGATTCCACTGTGAGTAAGAGCTGAAAAAAAAGTAAGCTGATTTATTACATGCTTATCTTCTGCATAAGAGCCAGTACGCTTTGTATACGTGGAAGGTAAATTGAACATTAAAGATTGAATCAAAATGCCAAGTTCTTACTCGATTCCTCCAGCTTTAAACCAGAGTAATTCTGTCAGCTTCGGTGGATTTATGTTTTGTAAACAGCAACAGAATCAAGATCAAGTGTTTTAAGTCATTTTCAGCTATATTTATGCTAAAGCGATGAGAAATTTAGAATGACTTTTAAATGCTGTTGTTGTCAAGGAATTTGCACATTTTCTAACGCTTCTCTTCACCGGACAGGGATATTTGCTATTGGCCTTCCAGTGCCGTTACGAATTTATTCCAAATCCCATGGTAATTCAGGAACAAGGGGTGGTGGTATCATTGTGTACATTAATATTTCCCTTGCATTATTATTTATGTATGTATATATATATTTAAATCTGCATCATAACCCATTTAAATAACAACTATTTAAACAGGGAGAGAATGTGAGTTAATTGGTGTATGTATTTTTTTCCTCTCTTTCTATCAAATGCTGCTGATTTTGAAAGTACAATGTTTGATTGCAGCTAAGGGGTTTGACTGGAAATACCTGGTGTTCTTTCACATCCTTTACTTTTTTGAAGATTTTTTTTCTATGTGCTCTGAGCTTATCTAGATATCCAACAGTTTGGTTTACAGTATGAAAAAAAAGGGATGGAGGAAACACCACAGTTTTCCGTGGTGGAATTTCCAACAAACACTTTGTTGGGTTGGAAAGGTGCAGAGAGCGGTTTCTGGAGCCTGCAGGATAAGGCAGCTCACATACCTCTATCTATTAGTCTGATTAGAGACAAGCAGTTACTATTCTCTTTTTCTGAATAGTTTGCTTGCTGAAAAAGTTTTGAATTAGCTGAAATTATTTACAAAGCTCAACTGAGTGTAGAAAATAGTATCAGGTAAATAATTAAAAAAGTAAAAATTTTTTAACATTGTCAGAATTAACTCCTTTTTTCTTTAAAAATACCATTTTCATTTTCCTAATTGCTTTCATGCAGTAATAGAAATAACAACAGCAAAAAGAAACAAAGCTTTTTGTTTTAGGCCAAAAAATACCTCGTAATGTACATAAATGAATGTGTTTTCTCTTCAGAAAACACATTTTTAAAAAATTATTCCAGGTTCAGCCAAATGACATTTTCATTTTACCTTATTTTTCTTCTGTTTGGCTGGTGGGTGAAAAAATTGCCAATTGCCATAGCCTTGGTGCAGATCAGTATTTGGTCCAGCTATATTTCACAGTCATCTGGGAGAATGTTGAGAATTTATTTTCTGTGGGAAATAGTGATGAAAAGGTGAATTATTTTGATGATTAAGATGTATAGTTTTACGTCTTTTTATGT
The DNA here is from genome assembly GCA_013400335.1 of Eurystomus gularis. Taxonomy (NCBI): domain Eukaryota; kingdom Metazoa; phylum Chordata; class Aves; order Coraciiformes; family Coraciidae; genus Eurystomus; species Eurystomus gularis. The sequence continues at coordinate 115,914 of VZZY01011286.1, read as the reverse complement.
GTCAAACACATTATCTATGTTTTCCCATAATTACAAAAAAAAGAGGAGAAAAGTCAGTTTTCATTATTGAAATGGATTTTGTGTATCATTTTTGAACCAATTCCCTAATTTCATGAGCAAAGCTTCAGCTTCTTTCTCTTCTGCAGCTTTTCAAGTATCCATACTCCATCTCAATTTGTTTCAGGGATGAGCCCTTGCAGGTGCTTAAAGCAGTTTTGTTGCTGGGTAAGCGGGGCCTGGAGCTCCGGGGGCAGCGGGTATTTGTGGATTGCCCTCATGGCAGCAAGGGGCCTCCTTTGCAAAACAGATTTTTCACATATGTCAATGACTACCTGTGACCTTCTCATTCAGGAGAAGCCTGAAAAAATAGATTCGAAGCTGCATTTATTCCTTCAGTGGATACTGGATATCCAAGTCCTTACTGGCAGCTCTAGTGATCTTATGTTAAAAGTCTGTGCATGCATCAAGGAATGTCTTTACTTTTCACAGTAATCATTAGTTGTAGTCAACATACTTGACTACATAGTCTAGATGTGATTATGTTTAATCTAAAAAGCACCTAAAATAATGCTCTTTAAAACCAGATTTGGTAAGCTCAAGGGGAACAAGAATTTCCAACAAACACTTTGGGTGAGCATATGCCAGAGGAAGGTGGCATCAGGTCCCCCCAGGCTGGCTGTGTCAGCGCTTCTCAGCCCTTTCAAATGGAGGCCGTTTTGATCAAAAATCTTGGACAGTTTCACACGCCCAAAAAGGAGCTGTCTGCACCTGCAGGCAGTCCCTGGCAGCATCCACAAACCGGTTCCCAACTCTGTCTGCCTGTGCTCGTGCATCTCTGCCAACAGTGTGGGGATAGATGTGCCCTTTTTCTTCTTCTTCTGAATGAGATTGTTCACGGACCAGTTCATGGTGTCTGACAGTAGTGGTTCGCAGCCCACATGTTGAATAATGCTATCTAAATAGCTTGCAGGGGTTAGAGTGTCTTAACTGGGTCACAATTCAATGCTCCCAGATTATTTTCTTAACTGTTGTGTACCTTTGTCTGAATTACCATACTCAGCTTCCACAGTACTTGAGCTGCTTCATTACTCTAATATTATACTGGCTTCTTTCAGTAAATTAATATTGAAACAGGTCATGTATGTATTGAAGGTTTGTTTGTTATTCATGGACTACTTTATTTTCAATAACTACTGTAAAATTACAATATAAAATACAAATATAGTAATCTTTAATATTTCAAGTGTTTATATATTGGAGGAACAAAAAATTCTCTGGCTTCTAATGGATTACTAGCAATACAGTTATTTATTACTATGTGCTTTTCCAAATAAACTTCTTGCTGGGTGATCGTCACATTCCTTTTTTAAATAATGGGAGAGTTATAAAAAGGTGATTGATTGATGTTTCCCTGTTTGTTTTTTAACTGCTTATACAGAGCCTAACTGTTTTGGGTTAGTGATATATAGTATACAAGTTATGCTGTGACAAATACTGTAAATATTTGTGTACTTTCAGAAGTTGAAACGTTGCCAGTTCTTTTGAATTATTAAAAATGTGGAAACTGTAAGGGGAAAAGAAATGTCCATCTACTCTCTCCCGTTTTACTTTTTTCCCGTCTTCCTATATTTTGGATGTTTAGATCACATCTGAAACAGATGGATTGACCAGTCATTTCAAGCTCACTCGGTTCCACTGCATTTATCAGGAATAGGTTCAGTTGAACACTTCATCTCACCACCCTGCCTGCCTTGGCAGCGTGTGTGTCACTTCCAGCATCTGCCGTGGGTATGGTGATCAGATATCCTGACCAAGGAAGGAAGGATTGCTGGGTTTGGAGACAGCTTCATCGTCAAAGAGGTAGGCCTTTTCCTTCATCCTCATTGTTAGTCATCTGGTATAAAACCTTGTTTGAGTAAAAATTTATTGCTGAAATTATAAACAAAAGAGATGGAGTTTCACTGAGTTGCAAGGGCTTTTAACTTCTCAGTTCTCATTACCCCTCTTAGCATGCTGAGAATTGGCTTTCCAGCTATCCCTCCTGTTTCCTACAACATCTGGGCACTGTTAATACAGCTGTTACTGCAGTTGTATCAACGTGCAAAACGTGGTTTAGACTGTTTATGTTCCTCTACACTTTGTTTCCTCCTGTCATCTGAGAATATATATATAAAAAAAATATGGAGACCATTTAAGTTTGTATTTTTCCATGACAAAAACTTGCTGAAATTGTCTTCAGGACTGTGACCTATTATGGCTTACTGTGAATATAACTGAAACGAGACTATAATATAACTATACTGTAACTATATGCTGTAGAGATTACTAAAACTAATACTTGGTATTATAAGTCCTTTTTGTTACTGCTGATGGCCAAAACTTTTTTAAAATATGAAATAACATTTTCATTATGCACTTCTCCACAGTACTGTTTTAACAATCTGCAATGTATATAGGTGTAAAAATATGTTTTTCTTAGTGATTTATTCCTGATGTATAGTTTGCCATGTATTTTTTCTTTAAAACAGTAAAAAAAATGCAAAAAACATCAGTACATCTTAGGTCAAAATATGAAATGGAATATGCAATCATTTTTATCTTTCATGAAGGAAAACGGTCTGTTGCACAAAGTACTGTGATGTTGGAGAATGTGATTAAAATGGAGACAACAGAATTAAATGTCCAGATAAGCAGAATGGAATAATTCTACAGGAGAGGAAACTAAATGTTTGTTATTTGTGACATAGACATTGGCAGTAGGAATATAACTACTGCTTGAAATTAAAAATGCATCCAGAAAATAACTGGAAGTTTTAGAAATCATAGTGGAAACAAATTCATTTGCTTCTGCCAAACCCAAAATATGTGCTTGGACTAACATCGATTAGTCATGAGATGTGAGGATTTTTTTGAATACAAATTAACCATTCCAGATTTTTTCTTAAATTGAATGGTTTCAGGTTTTTTTTTTTTTCCCCTTTTTTTCTTTTTTTTTCTTTTTGGTGAGGATACAATGAAAGTGTCTGTGTAGTTGCTGGGCTGAAGGCATTATGGACCTGATGCATTTATTATCTTGTCAGGAGGACTATCTACAGGCAGTTCCTCATCCGACATTGCTGATAGTCTTTGCTGATGCAATGAGAACCTAGGATGTAATCTTGGAGCAGGGTGTGCTTAGCACCGATGTATCTCTGTCTGATGTGATCTATTTGATACTGGCAGAGTTTAGCTCAAGACCAAAGCTTGGGTGTGCTTTTTCTTTAAACCTGAATCGAAACTTTGGTCTCGGGTTTTTCAGTGGTGAACATGATCTTTACAGAGCAAGGAAAGATTAATAGCTTCTCTGCATGTGACCACTCTGCTGATAAACATGCATATTAGCTTTACTGAAAGGGATTAACAATATTTAAGGTATGTTAAGATATTGGCAGTTTGCCTTGTATCTAAGCAACACAGTCAAGACTTGCTTGTTGATCTTTAATTCGTGAGCAGAGCTGCTCTGCTGTCGGTTTGAGTGATGGAAGAAGACCTGGTCAGTGTAAAAAGGGCTTGACTGTTTTTGTTGTGGTGTAACCCTGAGTGGGGACAAGGCAGGTTCCCCGAGGACCAGCACACCATGCAGCTCCTGCAGAGCAGTGAGTCAGGGAGCAAATTTGAATTACTGTGGAGAACAAGGGAGGGCTGCCTGCCCCTGGCTGAACAGGGCCAGGGGGGCCAGGGCGAGCAGCCAGGCCAGCTGGGGGTTGTGGGGACGCTTCCTCTGCGGAAAAGTTTAAGAAAATCAAGAAAGTCAACAAA